>JAWNLN010000012.1:1915000-2220000 GCA_035042305.1 Drosophila glabriapex
CAAAACTCTGGCGAGGAGAGGCGGCGCAATTAAAGTGCAGATAACGGTTGGTTACGCCCCCTCACTTCTTTCCGCTGCTTGCGACGCGCTATTCTGGAAAATGATTTCAAGCCAGCTGCTCACAATCTCACAGGCAGCCAACCCCCTCCCCGCCAATCCGTCACAACCAGCAGCTTGCCAGCCAGCCACTTGTTGCCGTCCCCAAGTGCTAAACTAAAGGGAAGAACTTATCGGTAATTACGTAAAACTAAAACTAAAACTAAAACTAAAACTAAAACTGAATAAACAAATGCAGTGCACCAGTTACAGTAAATAAAAAGTGGTTTACAAGTGCGTTCTGCAGCCAGCCAGAGATGGGACTTGAGCCACTCGCTGAGCCACTGATCCCATAAGCAGAAAACTAGTTAACCAAGTTAATGACTCTCCAAGGATAATAACTAGCCACTTCAGACAGTCGAGCGTTGCAACGAAAGGACATTGAGCGTAATTATAGAAATATTTGGGTAAAGTAGTTGCAACTACATATTTTAAATAAATATTAACAAAGAGAACACGTCAATAAGGCTGCAGTGAATGTTTTATTATTATTATTGGGATATCTGCACTGCGATCTACTAGATCTATTGTGCCCCCTTCTGAGCCCATAGCTCCTCCATCAACCCCAGCTGCTGCACGATGCGAGGATCTTTGTTGGGTTGAGGGTTTCAATGTCTTTAAAACTTATAGCATGCATCCCTAGGATGCTGCATCTTTTTCTAGTCAAGGCGACACACTCTGCTCTGCTGGGATGTGGCTTGAGGATTCTTCCTCGCTTTCACAAAACCTGCCTAGTTCGCTACTATGAATAATTAGTTTAGTTAGGTGACTTCTTATTCCACAATGAGCTGTCAGCAGACAGTAGGTGAGTGACCTAAGCCAATTCTTTCCCAAGGTTTTCAGTCGCTTAAATCGTTTATGATTATAGTCGCCCTAAAAAACATCTGGCTTGTCGGCGTCCAGTCCAAGGGCCTCTGCCCAGCTCCGTTGTCGCCTCTGTCTTTCTTCTTTTCTAAGATGTAGTCGCATTGTGGGAATGTTGCTTATCACATGAAGTGAATTGGGGCTAACCTTAAATTTTGAATGAGTGGCTTAGTCATTTGCCAAAGCAAGAAAGGTCGCTGCCTGGCTGCCTAGTTGCCTGTCTGCCTGGCCATAAAGTAACCTGAAGGTATCCCACCTTCAAAGTTGCGCAACTTAAGTGACAAAAGTTTTTCAATAAACCGCAGCCAGAAGGACAGAAAATCGCTTAACTAGTTGGGGCTCGATGAAGTGCAGCAGGAGCAAGGACAAATCTCTGGAATTGACAGCGCACACTGAGAAAAGCAAGTACATTGGACCGAAAAAAATAAATCAACTCGAAATATGCAACGAAATTTTCAATTTACATGGCAAGCAGTCGGTCAAACAAGTCGCAGACTGTTCGCATGTGCAAATCTCCGACTGGCTGTTCGACTGTCACGAGTCTCGTACTGTTCATAAAAGTGTACCAAAAGTATCTCAAAAAGTACAACTCAAGTTTAGCTTAGCAGTGACTGAGAGAGAGAGAGAGAGAGGGAGAGAGAGGGGGGCGCGCAGAGGCTGAAAGCACGCAACAGAAAACGACAGTTGTTCAAGTTTAAAGAGCCATAAAATGAAACAACAACTTGAACAATAACCGTCTGCTTTGCGTCCTTCTCTCTCTCGCTCACACGCCCACACTTTGCCATAATTTGCGTAAAATGTTTCGAGACAAGCAGGGCCAGAAATGCTATCCGTACCGTTGTTTGTCTCTCGGTCTGTCTCTCGGTCTGTCTGTCTGTCTCTCTGTGTGTGTGAGCCGAGCATAGATAAACAAATAAGACAGTCAACACTGACAGCAGGCTGTCAAATATTTAAGTGGCAGACAGAGCTGCATTTGCTGCCTTGAGTAATGCATAATTGTTTAGCAGCAGCCAGTCGCAAATTCACAAACAAAATATTGCCAAAAAAGAAAGCGACACAGCTGCACAATAGGGCATGAAATAAGCATGCATCGTCTGCGCAACTCTGACACGACATCCATTCACAAGCTGAATCCTATAATATAATATATAATTTTAACTTAAGTATAGCAATTCATGAAGTTAAACTAAACTATGCAAATGAAACTCAAGTTAAGATTTACAATCGAAAACTTAATCTGTGCTTTGCTCAACGAGAAGAATGTTGAATACATTTTTGATTTAATTTTATACACACCACTGGTCACAGACGTAAACACAGGCGAGTAAAGTTTATTAATGCTACACTAACTGAATTCCTTGCAGGCGTTCGTCCTTCGGTCATATTAAATTCATTAAAATGTGAAATTTTCCCGCAGCAAATACAAATATGAACTTCAATACATACAGACATACACAGTAAAGACATTTACACACAAACTTCTTCTTGTTGCACAGAAATGCTTGCTCACTCTGCTGCTGCTGTTGTTGCTGTTGTTGCTGATGGAGACTTGCCACTTAATGGCACTTGGGTGCACTCGGCGCAACAGGCAGACAGGCAAAGACACAAAAGTTAGCAAGAATCTCTATGATTCTGAATATGCAGGGCCCACTTAATAATAATGTTTATTGTTATTACAAGTAAATTTACTCGAACAATAACCATGACAATGCATATTTATACAAAATGCTTGAGATGCCCACTTTTCATCTGAGAGACTGAGCATTAAGTCTAAAATTTATGAATACATCATGCTGATTGTTGGATCAGAAATCAACTACTTCTCGAGCTGAGATATGTAAATGTGTATTGAATAGTGTAATATTTAATCAGACAACAGAATACATTAAATATGTGCAATGGGATAACACGCCTGTTTGTGGACATATCTCAGGCGAACCAGCAACAAACCAGTAAAATTGCAACAAACACTATTAATTGAATATTAATTTATAACACTGTGCGGACAAATCTTCAATTAAATATTTATCAACATTTATATGCGAATTATGTTTGTATTCAGTCCAACAGCAAATGAAAAGTTATTTGCCAAAATTATTGTAATTTTTAAGCACTCCTTCATCTTAGTGTGACTAGAAAACTGAGTGAATATATTAAATGATATTATATATATTATTTATCTATATTATATTTGTAAAACGATGAAAACAACAGTTACACCGAACTAAATAGGTAAAAGACTTGATTTTATTAATAATAATCGGATGAAAATCGTCATTTTTTCACGTCCAAGAATTGAAATTGATAGCAAAATTCGTTGATGATGATGTCGACGATTGTGGTTAATGCGAGTGCACACGGAATGAGGCAACAAAAAGTGGCAATCGACACTAAACAAATTGCAACTGCTATGCAGTTAAAAATGTTGTGGGGGGGAGTGGATATAGTAGGGATTTCGGATGCTGTGCTTATACTACTGTGATGCATGACCATTCCGAGCACGAGTTGAGTGCAACCATGAAGAATGAGTGCAATGAGTGCAATTTGAATGACTCGCTGATGCAGGAGCCAGGTGCATTTTGATTGTGAGTGCAGTGGTAAACAACAACAGAGAACAAGATAAACTAAAAAACAAAACAAAAACAAAAAACAACAAACTTTAAGTGATTTTTTCTCTTTCGGTGTCTCTGCTGTTGCTGTTGGTTGAGTGCTTTGACAAAATAGGTGTGCGGGCGTGTGTGTGAGTGAGTGAGTGTGTGAGTGAGTTCTGCATTCTGGATGCCCATACCAAAGCGAAATTCCTTGCGTCTATTGCCCTTGTTAGCGTTCATGCCCATGCCCGATCCCGAGCCCGATCCCGAGCCCGTTCCCCGGCCCGATCCCAAGCTGTTATGCGATGCTCTCACCCGCAAGATGCGCGGCTGCGCCAAACGCTTCACGCGCGGCTGTTGCAGCGAAGCTGCCGCTTCGGTTGTTGCTGCATGTTATATCAATGTATATGTATATGTATGTGTGTGTGTGTGTGTGTGTGTGTGTGTGTGTGTGTGTATTGGGTTTACATTATAGAGACAGCACAACATGACAAAAAGAGTTGGAGAGAGGGGGCGAGAGAGAGAGCACCGTTTTAGTTTCAATATATGGTTTAGGCGCGTGCTCCCAAAATGCATTCGAGAGGGATTAGTTGGTGGCACTTATCATAATGAATCACTTAATGGCGGCATCATTAATCATTCAAATATATAAAGATGTATACAGCATAGAGATGGATGTGTGCTGCACTGGCAACACTTGACTTACTTTTCACCCGCAGCCAGGTGTAGGCAGACTTCTCGCCGGCCTCATTCGTTGCCAGGCACTGGAACATTCCCTCGTTGTCCAGCGACAGTTTTTTAATTATCAGCGTATTATCAGCATTTAGTTCGTAGCTGCAAAAAAAAGGATTCAATGTTCCACATTACTTTGAGTTTTGGTTCGAGTTTCAGCTGTAATTAAGAATTGCATTGTGCATATTTTTTCTGTTCCTCTTCAGGCAGATTACACGCTGCGCTCCAATTTCAAATGAAATTGCACAAAATTGCTGTGCTGGCAACAAAATTAAAGTAGTGCCAAAGTTATATTTCTGCTTGATATTCATATTACAGAATTCCTACTCAAAAAAAGTTGACAATTTTAATGTCAGATTCAAGAAAGATGTAGGAAGATAAAACACTTGTTGATTAACATTGTTCAATTTGAGACTGTGATATAATTAAAAAATAATAAACATAAAGTAAAAAACAATAATTTGAAACTTACACTTCGTCTTCCAGTTGCGCCTCGGTGATGCGTTCGGCATTGCGAAACCATTGGACCTGTGGTTTGGGATCGCCAACAACGTCGCAGGACAACTGCACCTGGCCGCCAAACTCGCCAAAGGTCTCCGAGCGCAGGGGTGAAACGAACATGGGTGCCTCGAGGATCTGGACGCGAGCGGTGGCTGTGACCGTCTGATAGCCACCGCTGCGCAAACGCACCTGGCAGCTGTATTCGCCGGAGTGGGAGCTGTTCGCCTGGAGCAGGGCCAGTGTGCGGTTCCATTGATCGTTGAGGGTGTGCATGATGCCGGCATTCTCAACGGCGACGCCATCCTTTAGCCAGATAGTCTCCAGTTCGTGCAGCGGTCGGGCATTGGCAATGCATTGCAGTTCGGCAACGCCCTCGCCACGCTTCAGCTTGAGATCCTGCGGCGGCACAATGATCTTGGGCGCCACCTCAACATAGGGATCGCCGGTGACATTCAAATGGACAAATGCGCTAATCTCCTCCTTGCCCAGTTGAGTGTTCATGGCCCGAGCACGATACGCCTTCCGATCATTTTCATCGGCACTGAGGATGATCAGCTGATTGGCCTGTGTGTAGGCGTACTTGATGTCGTAGTTAAGGGGACCCTCTTCGGTTTGCCAAATGACAGATGGCTTCGGCACCGAATCGATTGCTGGCATATCAAAGACGGCCGGATGACCGCTGACAACCGTAAGACGACCCTCGGTGACGTTCTCAAAGATGCCCATATCTGCAGCGGAGCAAAAATTAAATGTGTCAACATCAGGAATTAGTCAAAATTGAGATATATTTGCAGCAAGCTAATTACAATTTAAGTGTGCCAATGACCTTTTGCCGACCCCCTCTTGGGCGGGGCTTAAGTGTCACAACAGCTAATTGAATCAAGCGGCGACGACCTGGCCTGGCCTCGCCTGGCCTGCGGGCTGCCACTTGAGGTTAACCTCTTATCAAGAGGCACAGCAATACAGTCATCCCCCAGCCCTACTCATATTTTTAGTTTACTTGCTTAGCAGGTACACTGCGAGAAAAAAACGTTGATGGTGTCGATGCTGAATCTGAATTGAATAATAAACTATTTTTTTTTTAAATTCTTAAATCTACTTTTAATGCTCAAAACAAAAACTTTAATTCTTGTTTTAAACTGATTGATTTAGTTGTGAATGAAAATTCAACAAATATTTTTAAAAGTTTTTCAGTTTAATTCCAAAATTTAAATTCAAATCTAGAGAATTTTACACTTAAAAATTTTAATTTTGAGTTTCAAAAAGGGAATTTTGAAATCAAAAGTTATTTGACTTTTTTATCGAGATTAGAACGAATTTCAAAAAGAAAAAATCTAGTTATGCGTATTTCTCGCAGTGCAGCCGACTACCTCTCCTACTACTACTACAATTAGAGCTAACCACATGCCTCCTCCAACACCCCCCATCCGTTCTATCCAAAGGTTATTAGTTCAGCATAAGCGCACTCCTACAATTAATTAAGTGCTCAAGACGCTCCAACTTGGCTACGATGAGGCACCGGCCAAGGCGTGCCACTCCTTCAACACACAACAGCACGAGAGACGTCATCAACATCATCATCGTAATCGTAATCGTAATCGTAATCGTAATCATCATCATCATCATTATCATAATCATTAAGCAGCTTGTCACATACTTGGTTGGCGTGCCCAAAAAGAAGGTCACCAGGCTTGTCCAAAGCTCGATTTATGAGGTTCAAGCAGTTATATAATGTGTGTGCAGCATACACACACACACACACACGCACACACACACACACGCTCAAGTGTTAGTCAGACATACTTGCTGTGACCCGCTTGCCACAATTGCTTGCCTCGTGCTGTTGTCGTTTTTGTTGCAATTAAGTTCGCATTAAGCCTAAATTAATAGCAACAATCTAACACTGCTGATGATGATGCAGCTCTGACAGCCGTTTGATTTGCAACTTGCCCCCGTTCGAAACAATTAAATACAGCACAATCGATTCATCAATTCTCTGTCAATTATTTATTTAGTTTAGTTATAATTGCTTTATCGACTTGAGAATGTGATTTTCGTTTCACATTTTCACTTTTCATACTTAAATCAAGAACACATTTATCTGAATTTAATTCCGTTTCTGTCTAATATTGTAAAATTAAAGTGTGTGTTTAACCATTCATTTGCTGTGCCATTAATTGTCGCCTGCTCTGTTAAGTCGCATAATAAATAAGAACGAAATGAAAATTGTTTTCCACAACCCAGTTGATAGGCAAGCGTTTTCCTCATAAATAATAATGGCTAATATTGTTTGACGACAGGAAAAAATAGCAGCTGGCTGCCAACACTATTACACAGACAGAAATACATTAGCCACACTATCTCCCTATTTTTGGATATACATATATATATATATAGATATATTTATATATCGATTTCGCTGTCATTCGTGTTTGCATATTGTGCCGAGGCTGGTTTGTGGGCAGCCATTTGGTAGCAGCCATTAAATGACAGGCCAACTAAACTTATCTATTTGAGCAGGAGTTGATTGACATAGCTTGGCTAACCAACTAATTGGGATAAGGACCACATCTTAAAACAGGAATATACGAATCCCAATTCTCGACTCTTAAAAGCGAACCTATTTTGAAAATCAATTGCCCTTTGATCTCCGATTAATTTTGCATTTTTACTTTAACTGCATGAAAATTCGAATTTCATTTTCAATTTCTACAAACACAGTTCGAACTTTTCGCTGTGTCAATAAACTTGTTCGGATTTTGGTGAGGCTTTCGTGGTGCCTGTATTTAACAGTTAATGAGTGTCATGTGCGGCAAAATGTTGTACATTTTGCTCCTGCTGCTGCTCCTGCTCCGGCTTATCATTTATCGGTTTTCAAAAGAGTTATTGTTGTCGGTGAGTTGCCATTTATGTGGCATTTTGCTGATGAATGTAGCCAGGCGATTAGTGAATGCAATGGTTATTCTGGCTCTTGCTTTTTCCCGAGCTCAAAGTGTGGGCCAAAATGAATGGCCCGCTCTTTTTGGCCCTATCCCCGTAATGCCAATCGCATGAATCATGCCTTTTGATCTCTAGACACTCTCACTCTCACACACACTGACTGACTGACTGACTGACTGAGTCATTGACTGTTGCCAAGTGCAGGCGCCTCAGCTTTAAGCCAGCTTTTTGCTGGAAACGGAAACTAAGAAACAGACAAAGAAAGCCAATTCGATTGGTTTGCAATTATTATTGATTTGTTGGACTGTTCTCTCTCTCATTCTCTCTCTCTCTCTGTCTCGCTCTCTCATTAATTTAAATGCGCATTTGATTATGCAAAGCGACACCTATTGTCCATTGTTGGCATAATAATTATATCAATTTCATGTTTGTTGTATATGTTTGGCATTTTATCATTCAAATACGTTTTTGATAACAAATATATGCAAAGCGACTCGATTACATTTGATTATTTACAGGCTGCGTTTTAATTTCATTTGATTGGGTTGAAAAGTGATACCCCTACGAGCCTTTTATCTGATTACATTATTAGATAAATACTTCTGATAATGTGTTTAGTGTCTAATAATTGGCCGAGTTGCATGATGCATGATGATGTTGACAACACTATTGACAACACTGGATGATAAAACAATGAGGGACCGTCAATAAGCCAGAAGTTGGTGGCAACTTAATCCTTGTGAATGCAGATACATATCTTGTAAAATACCCTCTCAACCAGCCTGCCTCCCTCTGTCTTTGCCTCTTGGGGGTGTACTTACATGCAACAACAACGTCGCTTTTCTCACTGAAAATGGATCCAGCGTCGTTCCTGGCAATGCACTGATAGCTGCCGGCATCCTCGCGCCTTGTGATGTGAATGCGATAAAATTGACTCGATGAATAATCGGCGACGGCTGCACCATCCTTGAGCCAGCGATATGTGGGCTGCGGCGAACCTGTGAATGGAGTTCAAGTAAAACACATGTATAAATAAGTAAATGCTTGTCTGTGTGTGTGTGTGTGTGTGTGTGTGTTACAACAAGATATAGTTGCCACAGCGGCAGGCAGTTGGGGCTGGAGGGGCTGGCTGGCGTGTGGCAGCTATTCGCGCTCGTTTTGCTGCATAATGAAAATGTTTTTAAAGCCCATATCTCGATGCCTCCCTTTTTTTGGGCTGATTGCGATTAAATCTTATGCTGGCCACGCCCGACCAGGATATTACGTACATATTGCGCCCAGTTTATGTGTGTGTTGTGCTTCTCTCTGTGTGTGCGTATGCGTTAACTATCTGTTTGAATTTCCATTGCCTTACTCTCAGCAGTAGCAGTAGCAGTAGCAGCAACGGCAGCGGCAGGGACACCATGTCCAGGCCATTTTGTAAGCAAGGACTACTCCACATAATAGAGGGGCACGGGCAGCGAGAGTGTTTGAGGTTATACAACTCACAGAGCAACTCGATTTGGCACACAATTTACACAAATGCGATCGGCAGCTGGAAGTTTGATAGTCGACATTTTGGCTATTGTTGCAACGTTGTTGCTCTGTTCAAAATGGTAAATGGTATAAAGGGGTATATAAAGGAGTATCCCGCATCGATCTAGCCATACGAACTTTTAGAGCTACTCAGCGATACTCAACATTTGGCAATATAAGTTCTAGTTTATTTCAACATATAGAAATAAATCATCATCAACTCATCAAATGTTCGAATTACCAGCTACAAGGAGAATACAGGGTATCTCGTAGGCGAGCTCTCTCTCTACTGGAGCATTCTAACTTTGTTTGATTTCGATTTGCCGACGTGCATTTAATTTAAAGTTGATTTATGTGCGGCCAAGTGCCAAGTTGCTGCTGCTGCTGCTGCTGCTGCTGCGGCGGCGGCTGCTACAAAATGAGAATTGGAATTGCAATTTGTAAACACAGATATTGTGTGTAACCAAGCAACAAACCGTTGGCCATTTGGCTGTTCTCGGCATTGAATAAAATATACGTTTTTAACTAAATGTGTTCTGATACTCATCATTCCACCAAATCCACCCTCCACCTCGAAACCACTGCGCTGCAGCGAAACCAGTTTACTAAATGCAACAGCGCCCAGTGGCAACTGCTCGTTTCAATTGCTGAAAGCTGTTGGAGACTCTGCAACTGCAGTTTCGGCATTCAACTTCCGATACGAAATTCCTCGGCCAACATTTAAACGAGCTAAAAGCGTGAAGCAAACAACAGCAATAATAACAGCAACTTTATGTTTGACCTAAATACACCCTTTAAATAACATATATTTTCTAACTCAACCTCAGATAAGATCAACAATATTATCAATCAATTATTAACTATCAAGAACTTTAGATAAAATATGAGTTTTCCAATGCTATTCAAAGCCAATTGTTAGTTTTTATTGACGATACTTTCATGCACATGTTGGAGGCCGATTTCAAGTTTCAGAATTGATCAAGAAGTGTGGAAATTCGCCAAAGAAAAGTTTCATAACTGTTAACTTAAAGATCAAACTGACAACGATTTAAGGCATTTATTCACTTGTGTAGACGCTCAAATGTATTCAGAATTTGGAGCAAATCTAACAAAAGGAAAAACATTTTCAAAATAAATAAAATCAAGCTTTATTTGTTATAATATACATTTATGTGTGTAACAATGTCTTTGTTAGAGTATGCACAGCAATGGCAAACACACAAGCCGCCGCACACTGAAAAAAATACTAAGGGGTCGAGTCGGCGAGGGGAGGGGAGGGGAAAAGCAAGGCCAACGGCAAAGCAATTGCATTCAGTTGGCAGCAGCAGCGGATGAAATCGAATTGAGCAGACAACTTAAACCGAATTGAAATAAGTAAAAGGGCCACAACCAAATCAAAATAAAAAAAGAATACCAGCAGATGCTGGAGCTAAACCCAAAGAAGGGAAGAAAAACGCATTTCTTCAAGTGTTTTGGGGCCGGCATAAAAAGTTTTGACCAGCAAGCGAAGGGGCCAAATGTCTATTTGAACATTTTGGCCAATGACGCTGCTATAAAATTACAATTTGGGGAATTGTAAAGCAAATGCACAGAGCAACAACTGCAATTCAAACACTCGAACACACACACACACACACACACACACACACAGACACATACAGTCGTCATTTTGGTCAAGAGCACAGGCAGCAGCAGACGGCTCAATGAACAAGAAGCAGACTCAAAGTAAGTAAGCCAAACAGCTAAAGAAATGCACGCAAAACGCAGAAAAACAAACAGCTGAAAGCCGAAAAGAAAATGCGCTTACAGACTTACTTCTAGATCTCTCTCTAAAAAAAAAAAATACCTATTAAAATAAATAAAAATCAAGAAAATATATTTGGCTTATGTGATCTAAGATGTCTCAAAATGTCCCCAAAATGTCCCCAAAATGTTACAAACCACAGGACAAAATGAGGATGCGCTTGGCAAGGGCATCCAAAACGATGAGGTATTCTCCAGCTTGCAGCGATATGTGTCAGCGTTAAATCGAAGTGAAAGCTCCAATAAGCTGAGCAGCCAAGCAACGAAGCAACGAAGCAGCAAAGCAGCAAAGCAGCTAACCAACCAGCAGCAAATCCACCTTCAGCCACCAACCCACCCAGGGCTATACACAGCTGCGGTCAAAATAATATTACTGCACACATATGTTTTTGAAAATGTCAACAAATATAGTAAATAATCAATAACTAAAGATAAGCAAACATTGAAAGATGGGACAGCTAACCAAAAACAATTAAAGTCTTTCACATCGATCACAAATGAGTTGTGGAATAGTCGAGAAACTTTCGTAGCTTTGCCTGGGTCCAAATCATATTTCTAAAAGTTAGACATGATGTGTGGCTATATCAGACTTCATTAAGTATTTCGTGCTTTCATTACTCTCGTTGTCCTGTTGGAATATCCAAATGACATCCCATCACTAATAATGATTGTACACTTCTAGCTTTTGGTTGACTGTCAACAGTTACAAAATTCGCTGCCTCATCCATGTTTTTAATATTAAAATAAGGTCAACAGATTTTTGGATCAATCAATTATTTGCAATGAGAAAGCAAGCATTTGTTGGCTTGCAGATTGAAGATTTTTAAGAGGATTAAATTGTTAACAGAGCAATGCTTTTAAGCAGGCAAACAAGTAGCTATTGTATTATTTTACTCAATTACTTTTAATAAACGTGTTCAACTTTAAATGTGAGACATGAAACAGCGCTACTATTATTTTGAGCGCAACTGTATACATTTAGAAATATATATAAATGTGTGTGTCTGCAATGCTGACACACAAATGACTTTTTAATAACTAAACTGAGAAATCCCTTAAGACTAAGCCCCTTACAGCTAGACACATACGGCCACTGTGTGTGTTTGTGTTTGTGTGTGTGATTAACGAGCTAAAAGTATTTTATTTGCTTTAAGTGCGCCGTATGTCTATAAAAATATTGCGAATAAAATATTTGGTGCACTTATCAGCACTCATCCAAATAAAATACAAAATCGTTGCCACTATTTAAGACTACGACTAATTTCCTAATGTGATTTTTCCCATACTGTTTGATTTTCGATTTATATCTGTATAAACTATATTTATTTAGTTATTGATGCTTTAAAGCTAAAAAGACAGCGTTAGGCTAGGCTACATTTCAACTCTTTTGCCACAATATGGCGATAAATTGACATTGGTGGCGCCACAAAGTATGCAACACACTTTGCACAGCTGTTCCACTTGGAGGCGGCAGAGACAGTTTCTTCGACTGCTGCCGCCCACTGCATGATGAATGCTGTAATTGAAATTCGCTTTCGCACTCAGTGACTCAATCGCTCAATCGGCCAATCAATCAATCGTTCAATCAGTCATTGTCTAAGCATATAAATAAATTCAATAAACTGACGACGACGACGACGACGACAGCGATACCAATTGCATTTGCTGCATCTGTGTAGTGTGCAGTGTGTGTGTGTGTGTGTGTGTGTGTGTGTGCGTGTGTGTGTGTGCGTGTGTGTGTGTGTGTGCCTTTTACTCCTTCTATGCAGAAATGGCGGTAATTGGTTGATATATATGTGTCTCCTTCTATCTCTCTCTCTCTCACTCAGGATCTGTCGCTGTCCCAGTGGAATCGAAACATCGAAAGTATCTCAGCTGCGGCCTAAATTGACAACGTCACATCGAAAGTATCTTAACTGCTGCCTTGCTGCGGTTTCGATTTATAACCTCAACTCTAACTCGACTTCAAATGTTTTGTCACAATTGTCGAGCCGTTGGATAACACCGGGTCGACGGTCGACGGTCGACTGTCGACGACAGCAAATTGATATCCGTCTAATGTCTTCCGTCTTCGAGTGGAATGCATTTGCAGTTATCCTTCTTGTTGTTATTGTGGTAAGTTGTTGTTCTTGTTGTAGTTTTTGTTTTCATTCCCCTGTTCTCATCCATATTTTATGATTGTGTGTTTTACATGGAAATTTAAGTTTGTGTTGCATCTTAAAAGGTTTTCTGAATTTCTCAATTTTATCCATCAGTTTGAGCTCGTCTACAGAGGCTTGAAACCCAATAAGCAGACTCGGTTTACTCTCTGTGCAGCATTCAAGTGTGTAACTATTAAAGTTCCCTGCTCGGTTACAGGGTATCTGCTAGTCGCTCAACATGAATGCATTGTTGTATGTGTTTTTTATGGTTTTTGCTGTTGCACATTTTTATTTGGCATCTGTGTCGCAGCAGGAGACTCGTCACTTAGTTTGCTTGTATATGTGTGCGTGTGTGTGTGTGTGTGTGTGTGTGTGTGTGTGTGTGTGTGTGTGTGTGTGTGTGTGTAAGCAACTCTGTTGCAAATGTTTACTAAACTATGCACAGGGCTAGGCAACAACAACTGCAGCAGCAGCAAATGTCGCCAAAAGCACATCAACGAAGCGCTTGCACACATCCATATGTATGTACATAAGAGTGTGTGTGTGTGTGTGTGTGCGTGTGTGTGTGTGCATCGCACTCGAATTGAAGTAAACTTGAAAATAAGCAGTTGCTGAAAGTAAAAGGTAAAAGGTAAAGCAGCTAAAAGGCTTTTTGCAGCACGTTCTCGCCCCGAGTCTGGGGGGTCTTGGCCGTGTTTTGCTTACTTTTGGCCAGCTTCGCTTCTTGCTTTCATAGTTTTTTATGTTGTAGTTGCTCTTTGTGCTGTTGTTGCTGTTGTTTTCGTCACTTTTTATGCATTTGAATTGTTTACATGCATTTTGTTGTTGTTTGTCTTTCCCTCACACGATTGGTCGCTTGTCCTTCATCTGCCTGCATCTCTTCCTCCCTCGCCCCTAACCAAAAGTGTTGGCCAAGAAGCATAAGCAGCAGCCACAGACGGCAACAATATGGCCAACAATTTGTGTGTCAACTGTGCAAGTCAGAGAACTGGGCGCCCGCTGGATGCTCACTAAATTACTGCACAAAAACTATTAAAAAACCATTGCGAAATCAAAAAAATTGCTGCATGAAAAATAAGCCAAGAGCTTAAATTCTCTCGCACTCTCGCTCTCTTTCTCTCCTTCAAGCTCTCTTTCTCTTGCCATAAATGAGTAATCAAAAAATGTAAATATATAAAATAAATACAGATGTAAGAGTACACAGAACTATATAATTATATAACATGGCATACCCTTACAGACCGGACTCCAGGATATGCAAACATAAAAAAGGTTTGCATTTGAAATTAAGGCGTGAAAAAACTTTATTTCTGCCCAAAAAATTTCAACAAATTTATATAGTCGCACTGTTAAATTGAATTTAACAAACAAGCATAATAAAAGTCAATAAAAATATAGCAAAAGGTGAACTTTGAGTTGGAGAAACCATTTCTGAAAACTACTTTAAAAAAAAATTTGCAGTGCAGCAATTTTTAGCAACGGCACAAAATATATTTCAGTTCACTGCTTGCTTTGTTCTATATAAATATAAATATAAATATAGATATAAATACTTATTGCGCTCCCACCTGCCAACGCCCACTTCCCTTTGACGCCCACATATCATTTACGAATAGTTTCATTTCTTGATGTCCTGATGCTTGACAACACTAAACGGAAAAAAACCAAACATAAAACGCAACTTTAGCGCAAACAACAAAACTAACAATAGCAAGAAGAAGAACAAGAAGAGGTAAAAGAAGAAGCAGCCAAAGAAGTCACATTGTAAGCTGCGATGAAAAAAAAAAAAAAAAAAAATAAGTAATTTGTATGGGAACAATTGACGGCAGAAACACATAAAAACAATGCCGCAGACATTTTTTTTTTCTTTTTTTTTGGCTTACTAATGCTTCTTGGTGTGTTTTGCATTTTTTTCTTATTTATTTATATTTTTTTTTTTGTGTTTTCGTTGACGCTTGAGAAGAGAAATAGAAAAGCGACAGCAAAGCCCGGACCACAAACCAAGCCAAGTTAAGACGAAGCCACGCACGTTTTGCCTTTTCAGATGGTGTTTTCTGTTTTTGTTTTTGTGTGCTGCTTGTGTGCTGTTCAGTTGCCACCAGTTGTGAACATGCAACGCCCATCGGGCACGCCCATTTGCTGCTTGTTTTGTAGGTAGTAACTACACGCACACCACAACACAACTGTATACAATAAACGGTGGCACTCGAGGACGGCTTTGTTGCCATAAAAGTGTCTTTGTTGCAACTTGCAAGTGAATGCGCCACATTTAAGAGGCACGCCGCGGCTCCAGTGCGTCGCATTCGCATTCGCATTCGCGATTTCTAGCATCATTTCCTTGGCCCGGGCAAAAAAAAAAAAAATAACCAAAATAATAATAATAAGTTGGTACACATTTTGGCAAATTTTATGCTTATGGAAGTATGAACACTACCAACTGCAAGTACATGCAACAGCACTTGCAGCACGGCGGCGGCAGCAGCAGCGGCAGAGACAGTGGCATTAGTTACACTTGTGCTTGCAGCTTGTCGCATATAATCGTGAGTAATAGTTGCAGTTGCCCACTTCTTTTTTTGGCTCACCTGCTTGCAGAATCTGCTAACCGCAGTTTATTGCCAAAAAACGCCAGATGGCGCCACAACGCTATAAATGATCGCCAGTTGGTTTTCTTTTTTGTTTTTGTTTTTGTTTTTGTTTTCAGTTTGTTTCTTTTATGCCATTAAAACTTTAACTGCTTTCATATTAAAGTTTGCTTTATGGCAAATATAGTTTAAGCGGTCGTTGACAACTATCATTATTGCTATTAATATCAACAAGGATCTATTCTTTCCGGCATTCGAATTAGGTATGGCAGCATCTGTTAGTCAAACACCCAAACACCCAAACTTATTGCTATCATTTTGTTATCGACATAGAATTGTCTGCTTACAAATTCAAAATTTGATCAGATTCTTCATTACACTCTAATTTCAAATTAGATTTCAGAATAAGCGCTATTAAATTATATATATATATATATATATATATATTCTTGATCAGGATTAGATCAACAGTCGAGTAGAGAGAGCCTTCAAATTTTGGGATATAAGTGTTCCGACCCTAAGAAATGACAGCAATTGCAATCCAGCTTACATTTGGGTGTGCAAAACAAAAAAAAAAAAACTAAAATATATTTAACAGCTGGGTTCAGGATACATGGAAAGAAAATAAAGTATACGCATAGTCGACAAAAACAGCAGCCATCAAAATTGTTGCAGCATATTTTATCAGCCTACTTTGCATGCCACAAAACGCGCAATTTGTTGACCGCTAAAAAAAAGAAAAACAACAACAAAAGATAACAACGCAAGCAGAAAATGAGGGATACGGAAAGGGGCAGCAGCAAATGGATAACAATGTATCTGCATGCAGTATCCGCATCTGCATCCGTATGCATCAATGTGCGTGTGTTAACAGTTATAAGCGTTAAAGTGACTGAGTGGCTGAGTGGCTGAATGCTGCCACCGATGCCACAAAAAGCGCTTGTCGCGGCATGTGCGACATCAGCAAGCGAAAACAACGAGCAACTAAAAAGATTTGCATATTTTGTGTTTCGCTTTCGGTTTTGTTTCTATTTCTGTTTCTGTTTCTGTTTCTGTTTCAGTTTTTACTGTTTGTATTTGATCTCTTTTGGCTGCCACATTTCTGCATTTGTCCATTTTGTAGATTGGGCCAAGTGCAGGCCAGCCCTTTGTGGCCTTTACATATGCACATTTAATAAACAAATGCGAAATTCCGACAAAGCTCCCAAATGCGCCACGTTATTGCTATTTGAAAAATTTTTTTTTTGCTATACAAAGACTGTTTTTGGGATGCAAAAATATCCAATTATTTCTTAAATGAAGAACTTTATTACTTCGAGTTAGATATTTGGATATTTGGTTAGATATAATATAATCCTGGGCGGTGCAACTTCCCCAATAATAATAATAATAATAAAATCCATTCTGACAGCATTTAAATCAATAAAGCACTTGTATTTAGTATACAAAATGTTTTACGCTTGATTTGAGAAGAACTTTACATTTTCTTAAGCGATCGAGAACGATTTAAAGGTGTCTGATTTTATTTGAGAACGGATTGAAAATTAAAGAACAAAACGCTTCTTGATGTGTCATGTGATGTGCGTGTCGAGTATCTATGCAGATAGGCAGCTGAAAGTGCCCAAATAGCCAAGTCATCGAATGCCAATCAGTTTGGCTTATAGACACGCAGTTCGCTTGTTGCATCATCCCCGGCACATGTTGAATGATCGCTGGCTAAATCACATCGGCTTGATGTTGCATGCCGCAGTCGTGCAATCCGTGCAACCGTAATGTCTGCCGTAACGAACAAAAGTATCTTCTGTTATATGCAACACGAATTTATATTTTGTAAAATATTTGTAGTATATGCACAGGCGGACAATAAAAGAAAAATATATATTTCAGGGGCACACATATTCTCTTGCTCCTTAAGGTAAATATGTGGCATGTAAAAGTATCCATTGCAGTCACGAAAAATATTTTTGTGAAATCAAAATAAACTTGTTCTGGGTAGTTGCTCTTAACTTGTAAAATTGCTTTAAGCTTATTTTTTATGGCTGACAGGATGAAATTGAATTTTGTCAGCGCTACACACACACACACACACACACACACACACAATTCACACAAGTCCTGTTGGCTCATAAATGAACCAATATGCATTCATTTTTCAATATTTCACGGCTAATTGTAAAAATCCTGCGGCCAAAAAACATAAAGCTAATATTGCACATACACAACACACACACACACACATACACACACACACACAACTACACATACACACACACACACGGATACAGAGATAGAGCTTTGTCTTGAGTACCCTTAAGGCAACCTGGCAGGAACACAGACAAATAACAAACAACAAGTAGTAAAAGCTGACGGCAAGAATGAGCTCAATGGCAGGTTATAAGAGGGGACGGTAGATTAGAGGAGGAGTGGCATGGGAAGCAAAGTCCAACTTTGCCAGCAGGCAACTCATAATATTTTTTGGGACAACACAATATTGTAACCGATACTTGGGAATGTCAGACACAGAAGACTTAACCCAACATCCAATAAAACACCTGTCTTTCGCTTACTCTATGCGTGTGGGTGTGTCTGTGTGTGTGTGTGTGTGTGTGTGTGTGTGTGTGTGTGTGTGTGTGTGAGAAATTGTGCTGGGCACGGCCTGACAACAAAACGGCTCAAGGGATTATGGCGCCCTCTTCCACGTGGGCTTCCCAAAGCACACTGGAAACCTCATAAAAGTTATTGTTTTTCTGCTTGATTATCCCTTAAAAGCAAAAGGCGAAGCGGACCACCCAAAAACATCACCCAACCAACAAAATTTAGAGACAACAAAAAAATGTGGTATTTTCGTTAATGGTTTAATTTTACATGGCAGTTGCCACTTGCCACTTAATAGTTGCCAGTTGCCAAAATGCGTCCCTTATGTTTCCCATTTCCCATTTCCCATTTGCCCATTTTCCATTTCCCTTTTAGAGGCTTAAGCTGCGCTGTCGGGCGAGCGGCATACTCAGAAGACTCCCAGTTCGATGAGTTGCACTTGACACAACTTGTATACCCCACCCCCAACCCCCTCTCCATCATCACAAATAGTTGGCTTTAACTTACCCAGTGCATGACACTGCAAAATCTTCGTGCGTCCTTCGCTAACAATCGAGCCCGATGACGATGGATGCGTTGTAAAACGCGGTGCCTGTTGCTGCTGCGGTTGTTGTTGCTGCTGTTGTTGTTGTTGTTGTGATGGCAATGGTCCTTGTTGTTGTTGTTGTTGTTGCTGTTGCTGGTTTTGGTTTTGGGGCACAGCATCTGCAAAGCAGAAAGTAAACGGTTGTTAATATGGCTTAGTTTAGAAATGAAGAAAGACACCAGGTCGCCGACAAGCCAGTTGTCTTTTGTGTGGCTATAATCTTAACCGATAACCATGGCGAAGAATAGGCTTTGTAAACTAAGCAGTAACCTAACCAATCAAGGTATTCATAGCAGCGAACTATGCAGGTTTTGTGAAAGCGACGAAGGATCCCCAAGGCACATCCTGGCAGAGCAGAATGTGTCGCCTTAACTAGAAGAAGATGCAGCATTCCACCCAACAAAGACTACAGCAAGCAGGTCGCAGAGCAAGTATCCCAATAAAATAAATAAGTAATAAATAAAGACTTTGTTTTCTGCTCAACTATATATATTAAGTACAAAATAATTCCAAAACAATACAAAATAGATTAAAACTAATTGCAAGTGCTGTTGCTAAATTGAAGTTGATCAAATGTATATTTACTTTATTTGGTCTTAACTACTTTCTTCTGGCTGTTAAATAATTTTGCAAGACTTTATTATGCCATTTATAGCCATAAGCTGTATTTGATGCCTTTGCTTGAAATGAACAGAGAATTTAAGTATTATTCAAAGTATTATTATTTATTAGAAAATGTTCTCCCTTCAAACATTTTTATTTGCACTTGTCTCGTTGCTGTTGTTGTTGTTGTTGTTGGGGATGTGAGCTTGAGTAGACAAAGGAGGATTCGTGTTGAACACACAATATGTCTGTGAAAGCATAAAATTGCAGTTTCAATAAATAAAATCCCTTGCATATTCAATTATTGCCAGCAATAATACAACAAACGACAAACTCACAAAAAATGCATATATATTTTAGAGTTTTATTTAATTTCCACACTAGTCCGCCCTCAGTCTGGCTCCCCATGCTGCTCTCATCCACAAAACTATGGCCAGAAACCAATAAATTAAGGTGATAACGCCTGCGGCAACAATAGCAAAAGTCCAAGCGAAGAATGGTTCTCAGGTCTGCTCTTTTCCGAATAGCATTTGTTTTTTTGGCTGGATTGAGCTCTTTTGGGTTTTGCGGATTATAAATTCATGTTCAATGCAAAACATGCAAATCTATTTTCCACTTTTCGTTAGACAGCAAACAAAAGCAAGAGCTGCAGCAGCAACTACAAAGGTACCCAAAGCCCTGTTCAGTTGTGGATATTATTTATACAAATGTATACATTTTTTTGGTTTTATTTTAGGCCCAAAAACAAACACAAAAACATCAAAATATGCATTTAAAATTTTAGTTGTACAACACGTATTGCTAAGCTGGAAATGAGACGATCAATTTGTCCATTGAATAATATCGATTGGAGTGCAAATGAGCAGAAAGTTGAATTTATTTCTCATCATGCCACATTTGGGCTTATGTGCCTCAATAATTTTCGGCAAATAGGAACCAAGTCTGTAAAAAGTTTTTGCAAGCATCATTTGCGAACCAATATTCGATTCGATTACAACAATCTTTGTAAGATACAAAATTATCAATAACATACAAAGTTAGCATCTGCAAGATATATAATTATCTTTAATGCAAAAGGCATGTAAATGTTAGCTGCAAACATTCGAGTCAAGTGATTTGATTGCTTATGTTTCCACTATAAATAACAATTTTAAATGTTTTCAGCAATCAATTTTTGTACACAGCCAGCAGTTCAAACAACAAAAATGTGTATCATGGAATTTTACATGCATTTTTTACGACCATGCTGAGCAATATTGCAGAATAGCAAAACAAATCCAAAAATATAACTACAAATAAGAATTCGAATATTGCATACCCTGGCTCAGCTCGAAGGCAGCATGCTGACATTCAATATAGAAAATTAAGAAAAAAGAACGAGCTGCGTTGCGATGCTGATTCTGAATATATATATATATATATATATATATATAGAAGACAATGGATGGTAGTCGCATGGAGTTGGTTAGACTAACGCACTGCTTGCTGGCCAGCTGAGCTGTGGCCTATAATCAACAATTCAGCTGCTGTTGACGGTTCCTGTTCGTTGTCACATTGCAATTGTGGTTGCAGCTTCTGTTTGGATTTGGATTTGGATTTGTTGATGTTTGCCATTTGCAATTTAGTTATTGAAATGCAGTTGTGGTTTTGGCTTTGCCCGACAAGAGCAGCTCTCAGCAAGCGTCCTGAAATACTGAAATACAGCTGACAACTTGAATATAACAAGGACTTTAGTTTTATATGCACACACACACACACACACACACACACACACAGAAATACTTAACGTAAGCGCTAAGCGAGACAGACGTTAAATTGCCAATGTGTCACGCTTCACAATAATTATGCTTGCGGTTGCCAACACTCCTCATGACAAGGTCTAATCAGCCACCCTCTCCTGCTCCACCACACACCTTCTAGCCTTCTGTACACACTCAGAAAAACGAATCGATTAAAAATCAGAAAAATACTTTATCAGAAAATTACTTTTAGAAATGGGAATTAAAATTGCTTAGACTTAAATTGAAATGTCAGCAGCAGCTGCACAAGGATATCTGTTGCAACCGATATCTGTTCTTGCTTCTTACTGTTTACATTCTTAGTGCGACATTTTTTGTTGCAGTGTACATTATTTGTCATCGTTTATTTGAGGTTGTGGTTTTGCGCATGCGCAGCGGCCACACACAATGTTGAACGGCTTCTCTGCCACAGAACGACATTTGATATGTGATGTGTGCCTGTTGCAGGCATCTAACACACGCACACATACACACATATGCATAAACACATGTGCACATGTGGAGTAGGTAGAAGTTGTTGCCGCAAAAGTTCCCCTATGCAAAATGTTGCTATTTTTGGTGATGCGCTCAATTTACAGCACTTAGCCTGCCAAAGGACTTGTTGTGCACAGGAAACTATGTCAGGCATTATCAGACGCCCGCACACACCTCACACACACCACACACACACCACACACCACACACACACCACACACCACACACACACACACACTTGTACACTCGAATGCCGTTGTCCTGTTGAGCTTTTGTTGGAAATGTGTTTGTTTAATGTAAACGACGCCTGCCTCATCTGCATTGCCACTTACAAGTGGCATAGAAAGAATGGCAGCCGCAGGCTTAAGTGGGGCAAGACTGTAACTTCCTTGTGGCAGGCGTCGATTTCTGCTGGTAATGATAAAACATTCACACACACACACACACACACACACACACACACATGCGTGCTGTATCTGCAATGAAATGCGATACGAAGATCTTTTTATTTCTCACACAAAGTCTTTTTCCCTTCTATATTCTTTTGTTTTTCCTTTTTTCTTGGTTTTAAAGTGGTTTTGGAAACAGAAAGTGTTTTTTTTTTTTTTTTTTTTTTTTTTTATTGTTTGTCGTTGCCCCAAATGCATTTGGTTGCAGTTGGCTACAGTTGGTCGCACAATTGCCTCTGTGGCAAAGAAAGTAAACTCGCCGTGCAACTTCAAAGCGTTTAGTCTCACTTTGGGTTTCTTCTTTCTATATTTCAATATTCGTTTTGAACAGTTCATTCAATATTAGTCGACTACGTTGGTTGCGTCTGCATCTGCCACATTTGGCACATCCAACTTAGGCAAAAGCATAATGTGTAGCAATTTGTGGCTAAAAACCGCAAGCTTTAAATGCCAAAACAAGCTTAAGCCATTTCTGTTGAGCCAGTTTGAAGTCTTTGTGCAAGCAGATTCGGACTTTTTAAATATACATATGTATTTATGTGAGTGTGTGTGTGTGTGTGTTATGTGGGTATTTATGTATTTATATTTAATAGCAGTCGATTAGTGGCCATTTAAAATGCCGCAAGCTGAATGAAATGTAAAATGATTTATTTTAATGTCAAACAACTCGGTTTTTCTTTTTTTCTTTCTTGTGTTTTTTTTGCGTGTGTTTTAAATATATAAAATGATATTTATTATTATGAAGCACGTTCGTAGAATAATTCATTCATCCTGCGGATTGGATACGACTACTGACTGCATACGTTTTTGGCTCTCTCTCTCTCTATCTCTCTCTCTCTCTCTCTCTCTCTCTCTGACTGTCAATCAGTTTGACTGCACACAGTAAACCACAGCGCAACCACCAATAATAACAACGACCACAAAAACAGCAAGAATACCAACAACACCCGCACAATTGCAGCACGCAGCTTGAAAAACTTTCCAACTAATTTTCATAGTGTCTGTCGGCGGCTTGCGGGCGCATCACTCAAATTTAACTCTTTTAACAAACACACACACGCCCAACCAGATAAAGACTATATATATATATATATATATATATATATATATTTATATGAATCGACATGAGTTTTTTGGTTGCTTGCATTTCCAACACAACTAGAAATTAGTTTTAAAACTTCTTCTATTTTTTGATTTGATTAACAATTGTGTGTTCTTTGTGTGTGTTGTGTGTGTTGTGTGTGTAAAAACAGTCAAATGTGTGCTGATTGATGATTGAATTGTGGCAGTTTTACAGACTGGAATTGCTGCTTTCAGCAGGCGCTCAAAAGCAGTCAAAGTCTGCGCCCATATCTAACCCTTGCCCCTTGCATATTAATGTGCTCATTAAAATTAGAAAAATAGAAAAAATGACTTCAGCATTTTATCATTCTATGCATATTTCTCTCATTTTTATTGTTTTGATAACTAACAGTTAACACTCAGTAAGCGGATTATATATGGTTATATACGTGGTGGGGTGGGTAGCCACATGTTTGACACTGCTGCCTTTAAATGCCACTATTTGTGTTGCAGAGACTTGGGGTAGGTAGAGATAGCAATCCCACCCTCTCTATCTCTTCGTCTCTCTCCGTCTCTCTCTGTCTCTGTTTATCTCTCTCGACGATCCCATTTCCATCTCCATTTCCCATTTCCCATTTCCATTTCGAACCACATTTCGCTCCCCGCTTTTCGATGCACAGCTGACGCTGTCACCATTGTCGTTTGTCACGGCGAGCTGCACACGTTTCTTATAACACCCCCTCTGAATCCGCCTCCGCCTCCGCCTTCCCTGCTGAACCTCTTTAGCACTACCCCAAAAGCAAACCCAGTTGAAATTCCTTTCGTTCCTCTGCCTTTGCTCACGTCTCGTAAATTTCTGGTCTGTCGCTTGTCCGTCGCTTAATCCGTGCGCTCTTTGCTGCTGCCACGTGAGAAATTGCACTTATCATTTCTCTTGTGCGTGCCCCACTTCCCCACTACCCACTCCCCACTCCCTCCTCACCCCTTTCTCACACACATTTCATCTCGTTTATTCCAGCGCATTTGTTGCGCTGTTTCGCTCACGTGCCATCTGCAAACTCTTAATATGGTTTAGGATTATTCACAGATTTTGCTACATTGTTTTTGATTGTTGCGTTGACTCGAGCTTTGCAAATGGTTGGTTTAACTAAATGGTTATTAAATGGCTACCAGCTAGTCATGACAAGCATGAACATGTCCAACAGAATTAAACAATAATTCAATCAAATCAACTTGAACATTATAATTTGCAACTGAAGCTCTTCAGAGAGTCGCAGGGAGTGCTGCTATCCATAAATTTATAAAGTGCAACTTATCATGGCTCATAGAGATAAATAGATGGAGATATAACTGATATTATGATATTTATTTCTAAAAGATCAACAAGCTTTGCTTTTTAAATAATAATTTTGAATATTATTTACAAGTTTTTGGATTGCTTGAGGTATATATCTATATATATAAATATATATATATAGTATTTGCCTTAATTACATTGAAAATTGGTTCAATTTGTAATGCGCAATAACCGTTAGCCACACACACACACAACACACACATAGATTATTGGGTTCACAAATAGATTTGTGTGCTCAGCTCGAATCTGAAATGCCATTAATCTAAGGCAAATAAACAAGTGACGAAAACAAAGTCTTAAATATCAAATCAAGCACAAATTGATGACTTTACAGCAATGCTCTCATCACAAACAACAAATAAAAAATAAAGCAAAGCAAAGTAAAAACAAACATTAAAGCGGGAGAAACTGTGTGAGGACTGTGAGTGGCTAGTGGCTACTTAAAGGACGACGACAGCCATTGGCAGCCCACCCACAGCATGCACATATGCTACATATATGCATATATATATCTGAATATCTTGTGAGCAGTGAAATGAAGTGAGGGAGCAGAAGAGAAGCGTAGCAAGTGCGAGGACTAAAAAACACAAATGGGGCCAGCACTGAGAGAGGGAGAGAGAGAGCAAGAGAAGGAGAGAGACGAAGGTCTTATTCCCCTCAGTAAGCAAAACTATTAAAATGCCATTTGAAATGCTTGCGACTTGGCAAAGCGACAAAAGACACTAAGCCAAGTCAAGGCGCCATAAAGCCAGCTAGCTCCACATCTGCACTTGAGAGCCTTACTGTCTCTCTCTATATATATATATATATATATATATATATATATGTCTCGCTCTCTCTCTCTCTCACTTACTCTCTTTTCGATGTGAGTTGCCAAAAAAGCAAAGACTACAACAAATGCAGCAGATACAACTGCGACTTGCAATTGCTCTTTGTATATTTCTCATAAAAACATAATTTCAATAAACCAAAATTTCTGTTTATTTTCGATTCATGACAAATCAAGTATTTTTTCAATTGTTCGAAAAATTTCAATACTAAATTTCGCATAGCAGCGTCGCTGAAAAATGAACTTAAAATCATCAGCTTAAATACACTGTCAAACCATAAATCAATTTGTTTTCAATATAATAATATTCATTAATTCATTAGCTATGCCCAGATGAAGTCTGCCTGTCTGTTAAATGGCTATAGGGTATGGAAGCAAAAAAAAAAAAAAAAAAAAGTGCAAAACAAGAAGAAAGTTCAAAAAACTTGAAGTTGAACATTTATTGATTTTCGCGAATTTTTTCTAGACTATTGCAAATTATTTTTTTTTTTTGCGCTGTGACGTTGCCGCCAGCTGAGAAACATTTAGTTTTCGGGGCACCACTAACTAAAAAATATACATACATATATATATATATATATATATATATGCGACTGTATAAGTATGACTAAATAGACAATTTATGTTGGCTGCGTCGCGACGCTGTTGGCCAGTTCTTTCGGATTTTTTTGCAGCAGCAGCAGCAACGAGACGTGGCATGAAACGTGCGCTTGACTCATGTATATTAAATTAATAAAAACAATTTAAAATATAAGACGAATATCGAGACGAAGGTGGCAGCGATGCCAACCGTGCCTCACTCGCTTCTCTGACCTTGGCTGAGGTAAATTATAATTTATTATTGCGCCTGTTGTTGTGTTTGTTTTGTGTGTGTGTGTGTGTGTGTGTGTGTGTGTGCTGCTGCTTTGTTTAAGCCAAGAGCTACAAAAGAAATCGAAAAGCAGGCAGCTCCTCTCAGCTGGAGCCTTTGGGGCACTCATCTCTCTCTGTCTCTCTCTTTCGCACCTCAATGCCAGATTTAGACACATTATGCATATTGGCGGCCAGAGAGCATAAAGCCGAAGCGCTCTTAACCGGTTTTCGAGTTTCTCATCTGAAGATAGACTTCACACGCAGCTGTTGTTAGCCGTTGTTGTTGTTCTTGTTCTTGTTGTTGTTGTTGTTGCCCCTGCTGTTGCATGGCATGCAATTTTCTTTTGTTACGCGCTCTTGCCATTGAAGCACTCTGAGCACTCTGAGCAACATATTTGCCAACTTTATCTGCATCATTAACGTGAACAACATCACAAGGTGCATTTATTAGTCGGCACTGACTCTCTCACGCCCATTAAGCTCAAACTTGGCCTAAACTAATCTAAAACAGAACAAAACAACAACAACAAAAACAAGAACAAGAATGCCGTAGGCCTGACTAGGATTTACCTACGCTGATCCAAGCTGTTTATACATATTTATTGTTGTGTTGCACACACAAATGTAAGCATGCTCTCATTCCTTACTGGGCATGGCATATGGCGCCTTCTGCTGATAATCAACTTGATCAACATGAAAATCAATCGACTTTAACTTAATAATCTATATTACAGATCTATTATCTGTATCTCTGTGTTCAAGAGAGGAGAGAACCTATATTCAAATATAATAAAAGAAATATATATATATATATATATATATATATATATATTATTAAATGGGATCGGAGACGCCTCCGCCTGCCTTCTTTTTATATATTTGTGTACAAAGCCATTATACACAGTTTTAATGAATTCAGAGTTAAATAAAAGAGCCAGAACAACAAAAACGACAATGAAATGCAGCACGCAGCACGCAGCATGCAGCATGCCGCATGCCGCATCAACCTGAACACATCAAAGCGTTTGGCGCTGGCATCCGCGAGATTTATGAAAAGAATAACACTGAAAGGGGCAAAACTTTTGCTTGGCAACCAGTTAATTGAATTTGTTTTAATATTTCATTATTCGCGTTGCTAACTGCGTGAAAACTGCAGATGTAAATCTAAAAGTACGGAAATGCAAATCAAAAAATGCAGCTGCAACTGAAAGACAATAACTTGGAAAATTCACACACACACACACACACACATATATATATATATATATATATATATATGTATATAAATACATATATATTTATTTTGAAATATACAAGTTTGTGAGTAGCTGTAAATATTAAAAACATGTAAAAAACGCTTCAGAAGACGTTTTTCAAATTCTTGAATAATTTACGTATCATTTTTGTATGTATATATATATATATGTATTTGTGTGTGTGTGTGGCAGGTGTGTGTATTTTATGCGTTGCTCTTCCACTGCTAATTCCTGTGCCCTGATTTTAATGTGATTCCCAACAATTGTCTGCCCGATGGCTATTTGATGTTGGGCCTGCTCGCAGCTCTCCTTGTGCCACATTTTGTGTTATTTATGTATTGGTTGCCTTGCAATGTTGCTTGCTCGTTGTGACTGACTGGGCGACAAACAGACAGACAGACAGACAGACAGACAGACAGCAGACAAACCACATCATGCACTTGAGTGCGATTTTCCACTTTGGGTTTTATATTTCAATATTTTGTTGACTTTTTTTATGCTTTTTGTTTCTTGATCAAGTTGTGCTGAGTTGAAGTTTCTTGGAATTATATGCTACATGTAGACATAATTTGTATTTTATGAGCTCTCGCGGTTGTTATCATTGTTGTTACTGTTTGTAGTTTAGCTAGTCGGCAAAGAGGGGCTTTGCCATTGTTTGCAGGTTGCTCACAGTTTATAGGGCCCACTGCCCTTTATTGCTCATTGTTATTGTTAATTTTGTTGTTGCTAGTAAAATGGCTTTGCTGCTTTTGTGTCTACTGCTACTTCTTGGGAATCTACCAGCCATGAGCGAGGAACATTAGTCAAATTAGCCTGATGAATGAGCTTTTATGTCTGCTATATACAAAAAGCACCCCAATAACCCGACATGACCAAGTATAAACTTCTACCAGTTTGACAAAGGTGTGGCAATAAGTTACCAGCAGCGATTTGTTTATTTTCAATTTGTGGCAAAGATCTCAAAGTAAACTTTGCATTAGCAAAGTCTGCAGTAAGTCGAAGAGGCATATCCCAGCAGAGTCTGTCGTCTCAACTAGCAAAAGATACAGCATCCTAGGGATGTATGTTATGAGCTCCGAAGACATGGAAGCCCCTCAACCCTACTAAGATTCTCGCATTAGTGCAACAGCAGCTGGGGTTTATGGAGGAGCAATATGCTGAGAAGGGCGCACAATAGATCTAGCAGGTCGCAGAGCAAGTATCCCAATAATAATAAAACTTGACAAGTCCAAGTATTCAATCCTCAAATTAAAGATATTTGTGTGGCACAAACATATATATATATATATATATATATATATATATATATATGTCTATATAATTTCATACCTTTGGTGTATGCCACACAAGCAGCGACTTGTGTGATACTTGTATCCCTGCAAATTATGTGGCACGCATTATATTCTTCAAGTGTCGAGACAACCTCTGCTGCATACAAACACACACTCACACAAACACACACTCACTCACACATACGTTAAAGATGTTCCGGTTCTGCCGCACACACCAAACAAGGTCACAACAATGGCAAGAAGAAGCAGCGACAAAAGTTGGCAACATAATTAGCGCATTTTTCCCAGCGACAGGCAGTAGCAACTTCAACGTTCGTGCTCGAGTGTGGCAAGCAGCAGCAGTACTTGCTGCAACTGGCGAATAGCTGTTGCAGCTGTGTGTAACGACGACACCCACACACAGACACACAGACACACACACAGAAATTGTTGGCACTTCAACTTACAACTTACAACTGGCGACTTGCAACATACACACACAGCAATTGCATTTCCGGCTGCTGTTGTTTTTGCAACATGACATTGAAACAATACTCAGCCAGCCAGCCAGCCAGCCGGCCAGACAGTCAGTCATTCAGTCAGTCAGTCAGACTCCAGGCTCCCAGCTGTTGAAGCAGACAATTGACAACACGCCGCACGCCTCACGCTCCACTCAACACGCTGCTTGCCGCTTGTTGCCTGAAGGAAACTTATACATGCTCATATTCTCCTTATTCCATTCTAATTAAGTTTTGTTTTCTTGCAGCTGCTGCTGCTGCTGCTGCAATCGCTGTTAGAGCGGAACCGTGAGCAGCGCACCCCCCTCCCCCCTTTGCTCCGCCCTGCAATTTACAGCTCGATTAACTGTCACAATTGACGCTGGCGATAGGATAACCGAAATATTAATTAACGCCATGCGCCAATCGTCTTGTGAGGGAGGCGAAGCTTCCAAAAGCCACAGCAACAAGGATAATTCACACAACAAGCGAGTGAGTGCGACAGAGAGAGAGAGAGAGAGAGAGAGAGACAGAAAGAGAGAGGCAGAGTGTTGTAATTAAACCAAGTGTGAACAGAATGCGTGGCCAACCAACTTGATTTCTATTTCAACAACTTTTGGCTAAAACAAATACGAGTGCAGTAGTCGAGTGAACACGACTACGACATACCCTACACGCAGCTGTTAAATATATTCTTCTTTCATTGGCAAATTTCCCACTCAAAAGTCTGTATACAGAAAAAATATTTTCAAGCATAACTTGGTTGTTTCTTATCCGATCTTGATGCAACTCATATAATATCAAAGCAAAGCAAACTTAAGAACCTATATTCCAAATTTAAAGTCTCTAGCTGTTATAGTCTCTGAGATCGACGTGACTATCGATCATACAGACGGACATATCTGTATCAACTCGGCTGTTTATATGTGTGTACTTTATGGGATCGGAGATGCTTCCTTCATCTGCAATGAAGGATTTTAATGTGATTTAAATTGCATTAATTTATGCTGGGAATATTGAAGAACGAACTCTGATTGAATTTTAAAGTATAGTTGAACAACGCTTTTGGCTAAGTGCATCCAGCATCCAGAATGGGCAACAAATTCATCCAATCTAAACTGGGAGGCAGCCAATCTGGGCAAGCTTAAAGTGAATGCAGGCAATGGGGAAATGCGGCCAGCACAGCAAAAAAAAAACCGCTAATTGAGTAAAGGAATTTATTTTGCTGGCCCCTGCGCTGCTTTGGGCTTGTGGCCAGCATTCCGCCATGAGTCAAAACAGCGATTGGGACTCGCAGTGGGAGCGGGTGGGGGTGTGGGTGTGGGTGAGCGGGACAGTGAGTAGAAGCTTGTGGCTCTCTGGCTGGATCGGGTTGAAGCTGATACCAATATTGAAAGAAGAAATTAATTTAAACAATATTGTTGAAGCAGTCAGCGGACAATTGAGAGCGCCAAATGCAGTTAATGAACCAACCGATGAGTGAATGTTAATCAACCCCTCAAGCACCTCTTGATACACACACAAAAGAGTAGCAGTTTGTTGGAGTGCAAGTTTAAAGTTCTAATCATGAAGTTGGTCGAGATTTTGCAGGAGAAGTGCAAATAAAAACCGAAATACAAACGGTTTAAACAGGTTTCGATTTGAAATGAATCAACTACAAAATGGGCACCTTTCTGTAGAAAACAGCTGCTTTGATTGAGAAAATATTTTCCGGCATTTTTCAGAATGCATTTGAAAGATCATTTATGGCAAATATGTCGTTCGTCAATCAAATGAGAAAAATGGAATTGGCAATTAACCCAATTGCAGGCATCAACTGATTTCACTGCCCTTACAAGTTTATTTGCCACTACATGTGGCAGGGCAGGCAGGCAGCATTTGCAACTGCAGGCAAAACCAAAAATAGTTCAAATGGAAGAGAAAAAATCATGGAACTGAAGCAAGGCAAGCAATAGATTAGTCAATGCCTAAACAATCAGACAAACAGAGATAGCAATGAGCAAGAGCGGAGAGAGAGAGAGAGAGAGAGAGAGAGAGAGAGAGAGAGAGAGAAAGGAGAAAGATGTTGGTTATGATGAAATTGGCTAAAAATATATATTATTTGTTTATCTTGAAGATGCTGCGAATGAAGTTCCCTATTTTTCTTCTTTTTTTTTGTTGTTGTAATGTAATGAACTGCAGCAAGCACACACACCACACACACACACACACACACACACAACAAACAGCGCACTTGACTTGGGTGTGCATGTGCACAACATGTGTGTGCCTGAGAGGTGGGTGTACGGTGGCAGTCAGGCTTAAATAAATGCTGTTGAAATTTATGTTGCAGATCAGCGCCAGTGTTGCAGTCAGTCAGCCAGTCAAATTAAACAAAGGCAATCAGAGTCGCCCGGCCGGGCAAATGTGGCAGCAACAGCAGCAACAACAGCAGCAACAGCAGCAGCAGCAGTAGCAACTAGCAGCAAAAGGAGCTAAAGAAACAGAACAAGTAAATCAGGTTTTGGCCAACGTCAACGTTTTAACCTTTGTGAGTTGCCTTCGTTACCAGCTTCGCCCTGCTGCTGCTGAATTATTTTAAAAATTTCATTTCGTATATAATAAAAGTGGAGGCAAGTCGAGAGGAGTCACAAGTTGTTCTACTGTTGTTGTTGTTGCTGCTGCTGTTGTTGTTGTACCTGAACTGTGCCAGTCCACAGAGAGACAGAGATAGAGAGTGGCGGCATCCTGGGGAGCTGCAAACATTCTATACACACACACACACACACACACACACACTCACATACTCATATGGAGCAGTTGGCAGCTGTGGCAAGCTTAGTGCAGGCTTTGGACTCTGGCTACGCTTGTGGTCGGGTCGCTTGTGGCAAGTGGCGCGCACGATTACTCACTCACAGGCTGCCCCTTTATATTTATATTTATTTTTTTTATTTAATTTTTTTTTTTATTTAATTTTTTTTTTTTTTTTTTTTTTTTGAGGTCGCCTCAAGTGGCTTATTTCCGCTTTTGCCTGCTGCCTGCTGCCTGCTTGCCACAACGCTGTGAGCATCACAGGGTCAGTCAGTTTCAACATATGCGCAACGGAAAATGCAACAAAGCCGAAAAGTGGCACAAAACCAAAGGCAAAGTGAACGATCGCTGGACGCTTGCCGCGCGCTGCTGCTGCAACAAAGAGCCAATTTTCGATAGCAGCACAAAACAACATGCAACGCCGCAACAAACAGCGAGAAATGAGCAATGGTTGCAAGCGAAAAACTGCAATTTGCCTGTTTTTATTGTCTTGTTGTTGTTGTTGTTGTTGTTTTTGTTTTTGTTTTGCTCTTCTTCTTCCTTTGTTGTCCGCCTCTCTCTCTATTGGCGTTGCTTTTATGTTGCTGCTGCCGCTGTTGCTGTGTGTGGCACAACTATTTTAACCCAAATTGTTATTGTTGCATACATATTTCATTTTTGTTTGTTGCCACATGAAATATGTGTCGTTTGGCAGCTAGAGAATTGCAAGAAAGAAGCGCAACCGATACGAGCAAACAAGTTTTGCAACACTTCACATTTCGCTCATAACAATTAATTAGTTAAAAAAGGCAACAAAAAATAAAAAATAAAATTGCAGTTTGTTTTTTGCAATTTATTTTTCAACTATCCACTTAAGCACGTCAATCAATTATTTAAATATTATTCTGCGTAATATTTTCTAGAATCCTACTCGAATTTGCATCAATAAAAACATTTCAAAACTGAAACCAAAACCACAACAATTATTTGTACAAAATACCGCATCGAAACGTGAACAATTTCATCAACTTTAAGGGAAGAAATAAGACTGCAGCCGAGATTAGCCTTCAAAAGGGACACATTGCTACTCATAGATACATTTTCTACTTAGTTGCTTAGTTTCCCACTCAAAAACATTATGTGTTGTCAACTGTTGTTGACAATGGGGTAAAATGCGATGCTAAACAAATGAATTCGAGTCACAAACATCAACTGATGGCGAAATGCCCCTTGCCCTATTTTTTATCGAACTGCTATCAAAACTCAATACTTGAAAAACATATATACAAAAGTAAATAAATCGTTGTGGCGCCATGAAAATGGAAATGCCTTGCGAGACATTTACTGTTCGCTGCGCTGTGTTGAGCTAAGCTGCGATAAGAGCACGGAGACAAACTGGGGCAACTATGACTACCAATACGAATACCAATGCCAATACCAATACCAATACAAATAATAATAATAATAATGAGCGTGTAATCATCAAGTGCTGCAAAGTGTACCCCGTCCGTTGGGGGAACTTCATCAACTGCTTTGCTCAATCAATAATTTAACGTGAAAAGACAAGTGGGAACCTAGAGGCGAGCAAGCTCAACTACGAGATATCCTTGTGATATATCCTTCAAGCCAACATATTGAAGAGTGCGCATACATTCGTTGTAAATATAGTTTAGTAGCCTTCCTTATCTTTCTGATCGTAGAATCATGCTTGGCTTAATCCTTAAACACAAACAAATAATCCATTTCGGATCTTATGCTTCGAATAGAATGATATTTATCCCTTACTAAGTAATGCCAAGACTTTTTGTTCTATTAAAACTTTCATCTTAATCTTTGATAGAAATAAAAATACGTTTTGCATGCATGTTTCTCAAACGAATTTGATACAATTTCTACGGATGATCAATACTATGTCAAGGTAAATATATTCTGTATTAGAAAAATATATCTATAAAATTGTTGTATTTAATGCTAACGTGCATCGATATGTATCGAAACGGAGCCAGTTATCGATTACATTTTATAAATGCCAAACTCAACGACTACAGCTCCTGCACACTGGCAGATTGGCTTCAGACAGACAGACGGACAGACGGACAGACGGACATAGCTATCAGGAATATATATTCTGTTCAATCGTGACCGTAATAAAACCATCCGCGATAAGAGTTCTCCGAACTGATAGGATCATGAGTCGAGACGCGGTTGCAGAAGTAAATATGCACCTAGATAACATGTCCTAAGTGGAATAGGAATAATTGTAGATGGCTTTCAGATAATTTCGAAGTTTTCAGTCTATGTTCGATGCTTAAGCAACGCCGTCGTGTTAAATTCTTGGTCTTGGGATTACTTGATTATTATTATGCAGCAGTTTGTGATTTACACATACACCTTTTGGCGTCCCTCTGCCTGCTGTATACCTTTGCAGAACTTCATTCTATCACTTTTATCCATTTTTAATGATTTTTTGTCTCTTTTTTTTGTATTGAAAACAAATATTTAGGGGAAATTCTTATGTCGATGTGCCGCTGCTGACGACACGATGGACCAGTGAAGGGTCTTGAATATATTTTCAACGATGAATATATTTATCAAAGCCAATGATGATGATGATGATGAAGATGATGATGACGGACATTGGATGTCTGGCGACGGCAATCAGGGCAATCAGACAATTCAATCAGCCCCACGGCAGACAGGGGTCAAACACGGCATAAGGCAGCAGCAGCAGCAGCAGCAGCAGCAGCAGCTCCTCTTACTGCAAAACCGAGCTGCAGCCACCCGCTGTCGTCGGGCAGGCGCTGTCACAAACACACACACACACACATACCTACACACACACATACCTACACACACACATACCTACACACACACATACCTACACACACGCATGCCTATATCTGTATGCAAGTGCATATGTCGTTGCGCAGGATTTACTTGTATTTGCTTCTTCTTGCGTGGATTCGAGGGCTGCTCGAAAGCTTTTGGCAAAGTTGCTGCAACAACTTGTTGACAATAACAAGAACAACAGCAGCAACAGCAAAGTGTGCAAATGCTTCAGAAAGACGACGTGCTACGTTGCACGTTGCACGTTGCATTGTTGTTGTTATTTTTTCATTTAGTATTGTTGCTGTTGTCGTTGGCGTTGTAGAAAAGTTGCGCCTCGGCTCATAATTTATAACTAAGTGCCCTTCGGCACAGCCCTGCAGGCCGTCCCTCCCTGCCCCGCCCTGCCTCGCCTAGCACCGCGTGGAGTGCAGTCAACTTATGTTGTTATCGCTTGCCAGCTTGGCAGCCAAAAGTTTTGCCACCAACCCTCCGCCCCCGCCTCCGCCCCCATTTACACTTGAAAAAATGTGAATGGCATAATCAGCATTTGTTGTTTGTAATATTTTCCTTCTTAGTTGAATGTAGAAATAAAAACCATAATTTATTTATTTTTTACTTGTTTTTCTGCATAATTTCAATCTTAATAAAAACCATTTTTGTCATTTAGAAACATCCCATATATATTACAATTTTTAATCATTTATTTTAAAAGTAATTTGCTGTAATTATTGTTCCAGGGAACTTTTGAAATGAGCATTCTACAATTGGATTACTCCATTTGTAATAAAATATTTAATAATCAAATGCAATGAAAATAAGTTGGATTCCTGATTCCTTAACAATTTTAAGCATGGTAGTTAATAATATACAAAATGACGTTGTTAAATTGTGTATTGTTATTGGCATGTGTAGGCCTCTGTCTGGAGCGTCTTTCTACCAGCTTCCTCCCTAAAAATATATTCTGTGAAACAGCAACAACGACAACAACAAGTTGAAGTCGGCAATCTGCTTGGGTCTGGGGGCGATAAGCAGCTGTGTTTTTATTTTAATTAAAGCATCCAAGTGCAGAAACAGCAGCAGCATCCACACACACACACACACACACACACACACACACACACACACACAACAAACACACACATACAGGCGTTCAAGTATTGGGGTGGATGTGTACATAGGAGATGGGGGAATGGGGAATGGGGAGTGGGGAGTGGGCACATTTATGAGGCATGTTATCTAATTATAAAAACAATGCCAGACAAAGTCACTGGGAAGCACATGCATCACGTGTGCGTTTGACTTGCCACAGACACCAAATATGCGGCTAGCTATTTCTTTCCCCTCGTTTTTCTTCCTACTTTGCCACTTGAGTTCACAATTTTGTACAGGCTTGTTCTTTGCCAAGGCAAACTAGAGTAAAAGTTTTGCCAAAAAAAAAAAAACTCAAACAAAAACAAAAATGAGACGGAAGAGTTCGACTAGTAGATACCATAAGGCCGGCTGGTATATATATCAGTTATCGATAAATATCGATATTGGAGAAACGGGCGCAGTCATCAATAGAATAAAATAAACAGATCTAGCTGTAATAGGGTAGGCAAGCAAGCAGACAGACAGACATCGATGCTGATCAAGAATATATATGTACTTTAGGGGATCGGCGATGCCTTTATCCATTTTGAATTGGTTCAGGGTATGCCATAATAAAATGTTGCTGACTAATTGCACCAATAACAAGATCAACAACAAGGAAAGCCACAAAAGCCATGAGATGAAAGCAAACAGACTAAAGTTAAGGCCAACAACACCACAACAACAATGAACGGTTTCATTCATGAATGAATCATTATGCAAAAAAGTTGTTGCTTTTGTTACTGTTGTTGTCGTTGTTGTTGTTGTTGTTGTTGCTGTTCTCAAAAAGATTAAAAACGAAACTTGAGCGTAATACACAAAGCCAATTGTCCAAGCAGTTGCCACTCCTCACAACAGTCCACCCCACTCCCAACCCTTGCTTGACACAAAAATAATAAATTGGATTTATTTTATATATTGAGAAAAAATTCGCAAGTGTCTGCTTTGCATGTAGACTAACTAGTTACTGCAAAGAAGTTAATTTGAATTCAAATTAATTGATTTAACTGCAGTTTGCCTGATTATCGAAGTGCTTTAACTGACATTGATGGAATTGGACAATAAACCAAGCTAGTTTCCAGCTCATATTAGTCAAATTGCAATCGCAAATAATAATAATAGATATATATATGTGTTGAGCACATGGTTGCCCAGCAACCAAACCAATTTGACAATGGACCAGAGCAGCTATCGGTTCAAAGCGGAAGCCTTAGTTATGGCTGCTTGTAACCTGCAACCATTGGGGTTCTCTGACCAAAAGGACACACTGCCTTCCATTACATTTATTTTAAGAAATTGCTCTAGCAGACACACACACTCACACACACACACATACATACATAGACACGCAGTTGCTCCTTGATTCGATCCACTCCAACTTGATTACTTGGACAAATTGATGCACTCGAACCATATTTGGCATGTTCTTAAGCACAAAACCAAACAAAAATTGACAAGCAGGCAATATATAGCCTGTAAATCAAACTTCTTACTCTTTATTAATTTGTAATTAATTAATTGTTTATATCCTCAAAGGATTGACATAAAAAATGTATAGTTATTTTTTATTGTTTCAAATTATTATTCAAATTATTATATTCTTTTATTATTAATAACTTTGACACATTTAATGTAAAATGGGTAACAATATTTCAACTATTAAAGAAATATAACTTTTGCACTATGCGAAACCTTGTCAACATTTTTACAGGGTATGCAAACTAATTAATCACGCCACAGAAGTTATGCAAAGGGCTGCTGAAATGTCTGTGAACAATAGCTGAATATAGAATATGGCCAACTATGTGGAATATGTGGACCATTTGGAATATGTTAATTATGTGGATGGCTGCAGTGAAAAGTTTTGAACGACTGTTGCAATTAAATGCAGAGAAAATGGCAACAAGTAGCAGAGCCCCTCAGCAAGCAAACAAAATAAGATTATACATTTTAAATTAAATTAATTTAATACACGCAGACGCACAAACACACACACACACGCACACACACACTAATGCACTCAGCAAAAATTACCATTGCCAATGGAAATTTGAATTAGAAAACTTTTTGAGTAAAAGAAGGAAAATTAAAATGATTTCCACAGCAGCAGAGAGCACTTAAAGAAAAAATATGAAACATTTTGAGCACAACACGTTTTTATTGGCTTCGGTGTGCCTGTGTATGTGTGTGTGTGCGTGTGTGTGTGTGTGTGTTCAGTGTGTGTAACAATCAGCTGCTGTTGTTACTGCTGATTGACGTGCAACGAGCTTCAATCGCCATATCCCCCAAGCCATGTTTGCGTGTGAAATCATGTTAATTGCTGTGTGTGTGTGCGAGTGTGTGTGCGAGTGTGTGTACGAGTGTGTGTACGAGTGTGTGTCTAGCATGAATATTTAAAACTTTACACGCCAAGCAATTTCGGCAAAAAGCGCCCAGCGAATGTTAAATGCCCAAAAGTTAGCGACATTGCGAAAATGAGTTTTGCGAGCATGCAACCAGCAACCAGCAGCCAGCAACCAGCAAACCCCAAACCGCAACTCTAACCAACACACATACCACACTCACACACACACACACACACACACACATACATTCAACCCAATCCCTTTGCTGGCCAAAAATTGGTTTTATTAATTAGCCAGCGAGCGAAGTCTAATCGAAACTGTGACTTACGCTGTGCTTGATTGCAAGCCACGAAGAGTCATATAGAAAACATATGTGGAATATACACAGAATATATATATAGGAAAGAATAACCATAATAGCCTGAAGAGTCATATAGAAAATAGATTGAATATATATAGAACATATTTTTATTTGTAAGTCAAAATAAGAAAGCTGCTTAGGCTAAGACATCAAAATAAAAAAAGGCAAGTAATGCGTAATATAAAGTTGAGTATAAGCTTTATGCGATATTCTTATTAAGTAGACAAAAAGAGCTGCATAAAAAAGAAACATACTTTTGCAGCAAATTGGTGTGAAGCGTTTGTTGAGATAGGGCCAATAACTCGTCTTTAACTGTGTGTCTGTATAACTATCACGTTAATATAATGAATAATTCAAAAATGAGATTTTTTCTTCCTTTTTGGTGGCACATTTTGCAGGCAATAAAAAGCAGTGAATTATGGCGAGGCACTGTTGCCAATTAGCGTGCCTCAAATACAATGTCAGAACGCTTTTAAGTGACTTTGCTCCTGCACAGTAGGCAACGCCTTTGTGTGCGTGTGTGTGTGTGTGTGTGTGTGTGTGTATGTGTGTATGTGAAAAATGTTTCGATTATCAAAAGGCGGCAGAAACAAAACGGTTAAAGTCCATTTGGAATTGTGACCCTAAGCTGACATTTTGACATTGACTTGGGGCTTAGCTGACTTAGAAATAAATATCATATATATATATATAGCGTATATAAAAAGCTGTATATCTTGTCTATATATTTATGTTGTTGTTGTTGTTGCTGTTGTCCAATACATAAAACTTGATGAGTTGCTGGCGCTTTGAACTGAAGTGAAACACAAATTAATTAACTGCCATCGATTCGGCGTGTCCAATTTTTTAGGGGCAACATTTAAAGGACAATCAATTACTTAATTGAAAATATGAATGGGCTTTTTGTGACGTAAGGCAAAGGGACTGGATGTGTGTTGGGTGGATGAAGGGGGGGGCGGGCTTATGCCTTGAAAAGGGGCCACAAAACAAACGAAGGTTTACAAAGTATTATGGGTTTTGTGGCATACGAAAGCGCAGAAATTGCAAATAAATTATGGGGAACGAGTTTCAGACAAATATTTACACACACACACACACGCATACGGGGAAATATACATACAGACACACAACAGCAGAAAACACGCGCAAAAGGCGTATAAAAAAAAATAAAAATAATAAATGAAAAAAAATCAACCTAATTTTTATGCATTTTTATTATGCGGCAAGCGAAAACTGAGTTTAGCCTCAATCGGAGATGCAAACTGACGGTTGGTCAATAAAAATGAAAGTGAAACAAATTTAAAAAAGTTATCAAGACAATTTAACGTTAGTTTTGTTCAACTCTTCAACTTTCAATTAGGATTCAAATTCGAAGTGTTCGAGAAGATCACCAAATTGTCCTGCGACCTGTGCTTTTGTCCTTCATCAGCTTTGTTTTCGATTGTTTTCGATTGTTTTCTCTGTCAAACTCAAACACACCTTGAAGTTATTCACAGAAAGAGCAGCAGACGCTGTAAATGAACATTCGCAACAGCGACTAACCCAAAACTAAGGTGATGGGGAACTAATTACAACTGCTCTGCTAGCTGATAACCTCCGTCAAGTGTCCAGACGACAAACTCATATATAAATGTGAAATGTGATAAAAATTAAGTAAAATTACAGGCAAAATGTAATAGCATTATTACAATGATGTACTGTATGATAATTGTGTATATATCTAACCGCTGGTGAGACTTGTGCTCAAGTTCTCACATACTTCAGGTATTAACAGGTACATCCAAGAATTCACAAGAGTCGTAAGACTTACCTAAAACGATAAGGAGCAAAGAATTGATTTTAATTATTTAAAAATATTCAATAGATATGTAGTCAATAGACACATGCAAATAAATCGCATTATAATGGCGCAAAATTGCAACAAGTCGCGTTAGAAATGTTTAAGCAGAAAGCAGTAATGGCAAACAAGATCAAAGTAAGTCTAAATATGATTTAAATTAACTTAAATATGCGCAAAGTGAGTCTTGACATTTCTTGTTTTCAGCTCGTTGCCAGGGCAACAAATTGAGTAAACACCGCCGAGGCGATCAAATCCAAGTAGGAAATAAAAATGGGCAACTTTTGTTTTACATACAACATTTTTATTTATAGCTGCTACAGTTTTTCTTCTTCTTATATTATATTTCATTATTACGATTATTAATACATTGTTGTTGTCGGGCTGTGACATTTTTGCTGTTGTTGTTGTTGAGTTTTATGCATGTCATCATAAACAATAACAATTCCCTCATTGGGGATGATGATGATTGGTGATGAACTGTCTCAGTATATGTGCATATAAATTGTGTAAATTGTTTTTGTTGTTGTTGTTGTTGTCGCGCGTTATCTGGCTAATTAAATGCGGCAAAATACACACACAACACAAACATGCACACACACACAACCACACACACACATCGGAATATCGGAGGCAAGCTGTCAAACATTTAGCGCCTGAAATTGGCCTTAAAACAAAACAGATTTTTCATCTGACAAATAAACATTGAAACAGCGGGGGCATTCTTTAAACAGTGGGGCGAGTGCCTGGGCTATGTAAAGGTATAAATATATATTATATATATATAGATATATATATATGTGTGTGTGTGTGTGTGTGTGGGTAGGTGGGTGGCTCAAGGAACTGAGAAATTGGTGAGCAGCAAATTGGTTCGTTGTTGTGTGACTTGTTGCTGCTTGTCTCCTGTTGTTGTTGCCATTGTTTATTCAGCAAGGGTGTCAAAAGCTAAAACACACACACTAACAACAAGATGAAGATGAAGAAGAAGCAGCAGCAGCAGCAGCAGCAGCAGTGGCAACAGCAGCAGTAGCTCAAGCAAAGATGCGTGAATTATGTAGGAGAGTGCAGTATTGAGAGAGGCATTGTGAGGGATTCCAATTGAGAATGAGATTGTGTGTGTGTGTGTGTGTGTGTGTGTGGGTGGGTGGGTGGGTGGGTGGTAGTGAGTTGAGGGATAGACATGAAATGAAAATAAAATCAAATAAAATGTGACAAGCAACACACGCGACGGCGTCAATGTCTTCTTGTGTGAAGTGGATTGTGATTTGATTGTCTGACTGGGAATTGTGGTGTGGGTAGGGGGAGGGGAAGGGGGCGAAGGCTGGTGGAAAACGAGGCTGACACATCACATAAAACTTTTAGCTGTTTGCTGATCAATTTTGAAAGTAAATAAAGTATTCCTTTCCTTTCCTTTCCTTTCCTTATATCCTTTTTATTTGACTTTTTATTAATACAAAGCAAATACCTGTCATAAGCAGTAAGGCTTTAAGCCCAAACTATGCATGCAGCACTGAGTATGTCCGATTTATTATTAACATAACAGTTACAAGTGTATAACAGTGAAAGCTGAATATTGTTGAGGAAGCTGACGACTTATTTCATTGATGCACCGACAAGTTGACAACTTTAGGTACTCGTGGGGACTTTGACGACTTCTTCACGAACTCTGCTGTTCTTTTACGACTCTTCTGCTTACATTCATGCTCATGCTGCTGTTAGATCTGTTAACCAGTGTTGCCACCCAACAGCACTCTAACCCCACTCGTTACATGCATTTTAGAGTTGCTGAATTTGTCAAACAGTTGATCAATAATATGCAAATTTTCTGTTTACCTACAATTGTGTCTTATATATCGATCGGAAATCGAATTATACCGATATTTGCGAAACGGGGATATAAATTTCACTTGACCTGTCTATGGTAATCGAGTTATTGATTGTTATCAAAGCAACAGTTATATTATTAAAGGAAAACAACTAGAAAAGTTTAAACTTATCGGAAATAGTTCTGAGATATCCTATGAATATCGAGCTCATCAATTAAGCTTTTATATATGTAAGTTAAGAGGTGCTCAATAATTCACAGTGGTGCCAGACAATGAGTATTATTATTATTGTATATCAAGCAATTATTTCCACTCTCTTTCAAGAGAACTTTAAATGGAGCTGAATATAATAATTGAAATCCAAAACTTTTAAGGAATATTCAAATTTTGTTTGCCACTTTTAAAGAGGGAGCTCTTCAGCAATTTCAGCCACACCCCTGCGCCCCTTGACACGCCCACTTCAATGTCCCGACTGACTGACTGACTGCTTTGATTGAAGTCTGGGCCAGTGTATGGCAAGTTTGTGACGGATATTGCGTGTTAAGTGCCACAACGGCAACAACAACTGTGTGGCATGCCCCATCAACTAGGCTAGCCATAAATGAGATATGCAAAAATTTGCACGCTGTTTATGTGAAAATTATAATATGTACATATATTTCGCTGATTCTTTCGCTTTAACATTTTACTTTTATTTTTTTAAGTGTGTGTGTGTGTGTGTGTACTTTGCGTGCAACGCGCAAATTTATATTTTGCAGTTGTGCCAAACATGTTGAGACGCTTCATTCCAATAGCCTGCAACTGAGCGATAGTTGCGCTAATGAACCCAATTATGCACTCGGAGCAAGCGAAACGGGCGACGCGTAGCGACGGGGTTGATAAGGCAGCAGCAAAAGAAATGCGGAATAATTCAAGGACGGTTGCACTTGGTAAACACATACAGCAACGGCCACAATGATAGTGCCACTGCCTGATAAAATGTACAAAGCGTAGTGGGTTAATAATTAATTCTCATTTGAAAGCAAAACAAAGTTTTGACAAATATTTTGGAGGCCTTTTAGGCGCCAAGCTTTTCTTTGATAAATACGAAATAAATCAAATCACGATTCAAACGATCAAATAACACTTTCCAACACAACCATTTCTTTTTAGTTTTTTAGTTTAGCTATTCCAGATTCCGATCAGATTTGGTTTGTTTAAATCAAATGCATGTTTCAAGATCGAAGTCTCTATTATATTTACCGCAACTGTATGGCTATATATATTTATATATATATATATATATATATATATATGTATATGTATGTTTGTATGCGTTTATATGTAGGGAGCATAGTCAAACTAAATGACAATTAATGACAGTGCATGCTGGCGTTAATGGTCAAATGGGCGTCAGTCTCGAGAGCAAACCGATCGAAGTCGAAGAAAAGTTTAAGAAGGAGACAGAGAAAGAGAAAGAGAGAAAATAAAGAAGCTGCCACTGCGCAGCCAAAGACCTGCGACTAATGACTTTTGAACGCATTAAAAGCGTTAACAGAACATGGCCAACAACGAACAAACACAAACAACAAAATAAACAAAAACAAACAAAAGGGGAATAAAAAACCAAATTATCATAAAGCCAAAAACTTGATCGGCAACCACATAACTAACTGGCATTTATGGCCATAATTGTAAGCCAATATTTTCTTAGTTAAAAAAAAGATAAACATTTTAGAATTGAAAATCTTTAATGATATAAAATCGAATTAAACATTGAATTTGTATTTCACAATGGTTTTTGTGCACTCTTAAAAAATGCTTAATATAATGGTATTAAGTCATAAATTAATGCAAAAAATGTATATTCTGTGTATATTTTTCGAAACACTGATTTTTATGAGATTTATATATTTAATTAAGTCAAGTAAGTTTGCCATAAGAATTGAAATATGTTTAAAAAAAAATCACAAGAAACTTTGAGTATCAACTTTCTTAATAATACTCTCAATTCCCAAAGGGATATAAAAAATCAGAAACAATTTCCACTTTTTTAGTAGACAGAAGCAAAACTTGAATTCGAGCAAAACAATTTGCTTTGATCGGCAAATCAGTGGGCGCGACTTAGTGTTGTTGGCTAGATGTGTTGGGCATAAATGTGTTTGTTGAGCCACCAAAAGCAATCAATCGCTGGCGTAGACTTGCCATGGGGGGCATGAGGCATGAGGCATGTGGCATGTGGCAGTTAGTCAGGCAGCCACTGATGAGTAGCTGCAGCGACGTCATCGCCAACGCTGACGGGCGGCTACAAGTCAAAGGGCCTTAAACGTTAATTGCTTGTTAGCTCTGTGCGCCGTCCACCCTCAGCCCCCTCTCTCTCGCTCTTTCTCTCGCGCTCTTTCTCTCTCTCTCTCTCTGTCTTTGGGACTCGGTGCGTGCCTCAGCAGCGTGTTCTTATTTTAAATATGAACTTCCTGTTTGCATTTCAACGTGACTCGGGCAGCAAACAGACGAAACCGTTTGTGCCTATTGCTCCTCTCTCTCCTCATTTAATTTTTACATTTTCGTTTCTGTTTCTGTTTCTGTTTCTCTTTCGGATTCGGGTTTTGTGTCTGTTTTCGTTGTTTCTCTTTCTTGTCGCATTTCGCTGCGGTGCTCGGTTCAACGAAGGGTCAGCGACTATATTCAGTGAATTTTTAATCACGCATCTTCACATCAATTAAATGGGCTACGCTCCAATCGTTCACTGCATTAATTCCCCCTCTCTCTCTCTCCCTCTCTCTCTCTCGGGCTGTCGCTCTCTCGAAAGAAACAGAGCATTGCGTTTATCGATTGTGAATGCCAGCCGTTGGTTTGTTATCGATTTATCCTTTAGATAAACTTTCAGTTCAAAAATGTGTTGTAAAATATTGCATTTTTATACCCTGGATAACAAGGGTATATTGGTTATGAGCAGAGTGTGTATGTGTACAGGCACCAGGAAGCAGCTCCAATCCCACAAAGTATATATATTCTAGATCAGGGTCAACAGCCAATGTCTGTCTGTCCGATCTCAGAGACTTCAAATTTGGAATATAGGTTCTCGTATACCCGCCGCAGCTGTCTCCGTTTCTCAAATATCGATATATTTCGATTTCCGATAGCAATAAATGTCACAATTTCAAAGACAGAATCTTTTTTTACTGCCCTAAGAACAGAGTGCACTTGCAGACCTGCTCACATTTGGGTGCAAAACTTTTAATAAGCAACTTTGCCAATAATTGTAGAATATATTTAACAGCTGGGTGCAGGGTGTATCGTAGTCGAGCTCAGGTAAATTCATGTTGCAGAGTCTATGTAGTATTTAGTGTCATTAAATATTGCAACAGCAGATGTGGTAAACAAACTATCACAACGCAAACAGAAAAGCTCGTCAGAATTACCCATCTCACAGAGGGTGCAGATACTGGATACTGGGGAAGAAGATGGATGAAGTGGAAGATGAAGTTACAGATCAAGGAATCGATGTTCTTACAACCAGCAATCAAAATATAATTCAGTCAATTGTTAGATAAATGATTCATCCTTATACTTTTCTACTCTATATATATATATATATATTCCTAGTCAGCATCAGCTCCATTCCTCGGTCTAGTATCTTGGTGTTATCCGTCTTTATGCAGCATATATACGGGGGGTATATGTTGGCTATTATAGGGAATATCGGTCAAAAGGTATTCAATCTTCGGTTGCGCAAATATAACAATTTAAGACTTATTTTTTTGGTAAATAGTTATTTCAATTATTTAGTTTCGATCTTTTGTTTCAATTGAAATGTACGTAGTTTCGCCCGATTTCTCTCAGTGCAGCAGTCGGTTTATGAGTTGAACTTGCTGCATCTACACATGTTTTATACTCTCTCAATCTCTGTCTTTATCTCTCGTGTCCTTTTCTGGATTATCGAAATTCTAGCGATCGTTTTGTATCTCTTTTTGTTGCTGCTGCTGTTGCTGCTGCTGTTGTTGTTGTTAACTAGAAAAATGTAGCGAGTATTTTTCCGGGTTGCAAGCTGCAGCATTGAAAATGGACTTTGACTTTGACATGGACTTGATCAGTTGTTAGTTGCTGGTTGCTGGTTGTTGGTTGCCAGTTATGGTCATGTGGCAACTTCGTTGTAAGAGCGCTAAGTAACTGCTTGCCGCATATGGGGTGAATAATTTCGTCAACTGCCGCAAATATGTTGCAAATAGTTGTGCGTCTTTCAATTCACTTTACGCTCTTCTTTGCCTGTGTCAGACGTGTCCATGCCGACCAAGCCATCCATCTATCTAACCCAGCAAGCAAACAGAAACACACAGAAAACATCAACTCAACGCTGGCAACGCGACGAGCTGGTTCCGCGTTATTTCCAGGTTCGGGTTTACTTCTTCTTCTTTCTATCGTTCATAAATGTATACAAAATGTACACAGAGGGGCGCATATATGTTCTTGCTGCTGCTCTTGTTGTTGTTGTTGTTGTTGGTGTTGTGTTTTTTATTCATTTACAAACAGGAGCAACTAAAACTCCCCCCACAACCAGGAAGTACGCTACAATGCACAACACACACACACACACACACACATCCCTAAAGTCAATGAAGAGAGTTGAGAGAGAGAGAGAGAGAGAGAGAGAGAGAGGTGGGCAGACTGGGCAGAGGAGCAGCAGTAGTTGTGGCGAGGCAGGCAGCAAAGTCAAAGAAGCCTCCGGCCAAACAACGATGCGAGGCAGTTGCAAGAAAGAAAAAAAAAACACGAAAAAAAAACACAGAAACAGAAAATAATAAATAAAATCAACAAGAAACACACTGCATTCGTGCAGCACTTCTTCTTGTGGCAACATTAAGCGGCATTCGCTTGACCTACGCGCTCCTCATACACTGCACGACAGTGGTTAAGCGGGTATACGCATTTCCATACTAAGCAGTCTTATAACTGATAATTACTACAAGCGACAGCTGACAGCTGACAGCATATACAAATAGAAAAGCTACAAATTTAAACAAAAATAAATAATAAATAAATAAATAATAATAATAAACAGAGCAGCGTATTTCAATTGCGACATTCAAAAATAAAAACACTGCTTTTGTTTATGTTGAGTTTGGTTTGGTTGCTTTTCGTTTTCCCATTTCAACTTGTGACTAGCATGGGAAGAGTTTGTGCATTTGCATCACCCGCCCCGCCCCCGCCCACGCCACGCTCTAAGCAACTCTTCAGATCATTTTTTGCAAGAATACACATAAATAAATGTGAAATTTGTTGTTGTTGTTGCTGTTGTTGCTTTTGCGCCTTTTGACTGCGCAATTTGTGATTTTATTTGACCAAGCTACAAGTACAAGAATTCCTTTTGAAGTTAGACATACACACAGATACACACTCACACACACACACACATACAACACACACACACACACACACACATACAACACACACAGAGCATGCGACACATGTTTGGTTTTTTTTTACTCAAAAATTACTCAATTCTGGTCGCCAAACATCCGCTGCCCTTTTGATATACTGATGTGTGTATATGTATATCTGTGTGTGTGTATGCATACATACATACATACTTGCATACATACATACATACTTGCATACATACATACATTTCTTAACGAGCTGATGTTTATATACACAGATATTCCTCATCAGCTTCACTCGCCGATCTGGCTATATGTTAATGAAACTTGCCTTGGAAAGTTGAGTTGAGCTGTGAACAACTTTTGTGTTTAACAAGTTATCCAAAAACCAAACTCAGCAGTTGCAGCAGAGTTGAACTTCGAAGCAACAAAGTAGGCAAGAAAACAATCATCAGTTGAATTAGTATATTATTATTATTGTATTCTATTATCTTATTATATATTTTTTATAATTATTATATTATGTTATTTACAGTGCAGCTTCAATTCCCTCTGCAAGTGTACTTAATCTTCGCCTTTGCCAAGATAATCTTTAATTTGCGCTTTTTGCTCTCTTCAACTGACAGTGTGTCAAACATGCTCTGCCCCAATCCCAATCTCAACCCCAACAAGCTAAAGCCGCATAGCCTATCCTGCTGCAACCCCCTTTCCCTCCATCCACCCTTTGCTTTCAGTCAGTCAACTATCTCTATCTCTTCCATATACGTTCTTAATTATGACCATTTTTTATTATAAAATAAGTGGAGTAACGAGGGGAGGTGGGGGGGGAGTGGTTGGAGCTGTTCAACGCGACATAATCTGATTTATATGCGACTGTTGGTATTTATGTTATGTTGCTTGTAATTACTCGCATTTGCAGTTGGACTCCCAAAGAAACGCAGCAAATGGTGTGAAAAATATGTATTTGTGTGTTGTGTGTGTGTGTGTGTGTGTGTGAGTGTATGTAGAATACAGAATACCAGCAGACAGCTGCCTTTGCCCAATGAATGAGTGCACCACTTAAGCAGGCATGCGTCTGTCCCTGTGTCTGCAACTGGGTTGGGTTGGGTTGGGTTGGGTTAAAGATCAGCCCTGCGATCGATTTGAACGTTCCGAGCTGAAGGTGAAGCTGGTCACACAATATTTAAGCAATTCAAATTCAAATGCAGCAGACTCGAATACTGTAAACACTTTACAATCTTCATGCCTCATGCTTCACACTCAACTAAAGCTTTAACTTTAACTTTGTCACTGTTGTCAAACTCAATTTGGATGTCGCTCGTGGCTCGTGGCTCATGGCTCATGCTCTAGTTTACCACTTTCAGTCTTAATTAAAATCAATTACGTAATATATGCTCATATGCTCTTTGGCCTGATCATTCTGTGCAACACCACACAAGTTACAACTTTGAGCATTATGCATACAAATATGTGCTGTGCTGTGCTGTGTCTCCGAGATGACTGAATGACTGCTTAAATGACTCTCGCTGTTTTTTCTTGGTTTCTTAGCATAAGCACGCCTGCCCCAGCCCATCTGCAGACCAACCACCGATGGGGGGCGCATCTGTTTGTGCAGCACAAGGCAAATGACTCATCGAGTTGCAGCTCAATTAAAGAGCTACAATATGGTATCATTGGATTGGCAAACGTAAACTGAGACGACGTTTGTCTTCCGAGACTCAAGCCATGCAAATGCTAAATGCAAATATATCTGTGTGTGTGTGTGTGTGTGTGTATGTGTGTGTTTCCACATATTTAATGGCTAAGGGGTGGAGGTGGAGGTGGAGTTACAATGGGCTGCGACATAGGCTGGGCGAGTAATGCAAGAAGCAGTGCGATTCATCAGCAACAACAACTACAGGAAAATAATGAAGAAAAAGCAACGCACAGCAGCGGTCAAAATAATAGAAGTGCTGGAAAATGTTCGAAAAGAAATACTTCAAATATAGTCAAGTTTTACTTAAACTCAAGCAAAAAGTTAATCATTTTTATATTTATTTTATGTATATTTTTCAAATTATTATTTAAATTTATCATTAGAATTGTAGTACAGTTTTCTCAGCTTTCCCTTTCTAAAAACTGGTTATATTTGACTACGTTTAGTATTTGAAAAAGAATTGTATTTTAAAGAAGTCTCAATTGAATTACCATAAAATGAGTCATATTTTTTTATTAAATGACTTTGAAAAGCCGCGCTACTATTATTTTGACCGCAACTGTATGAACAACAACAACAACAGCAACAACAACAAAAACAACTTTAACTCACTGACTACTGACCAACTCTAACTGATAAGTGTGTGCCGCATTTTCACAGCGAGCAAACCTGCACACAGAATACATATTTGTCGACATATGTATTATGTATGTGAACATATATGTATATAAATATGTATATATTTATTAAAGCGCACATTTAATGAGGCGCAACATTTTTAATTGATGCTCAATTAAGCAACAAAGCCAGCTTCAACTTTGGTATTGTTGCTGCTGCCGCTGTTGTTGTCTGCTCATATTTTTATTTATAACAAAATAAAAGTGCCCAAGCTAAATTGCAAAAGAACTTTGTGGCTGGCAATTTGGTTAAGCTTTAAAAATGCATGCGAAAAAAGGAAACTGCTAAAAAAGTTCTGTTTGCAAAACTTAAATTTAAAATGTAAAAAAGGGAAACATTGAAAAACAAGACGAGGCTGCTCAACTGGGGGATGTCTGGGCACAACCCGAGCCCAGCTTTAAAATACAACTTTAAGCACAAAATGATTAAATTTATACAGTTGATTTTATATGTCTTACATATCTTATGTATCTTTAGCTGCTAATGTCTCGGAAATGGGGTTTTTCATACAGATATAAATCATAAGCCAACTTGTCGATTGAGCTGGATACTTTATGCTTTTTGCCTAGTTTTGCCGAACATGGTTATTATCTTTTCAGCTAAAATACATTTGCAAATTAAATGCATTAAATCGTAATAAACTCTGCGAATTATTATGTAATTGGATTTGCTGTATAAGGCGAATAATCTGAATGAATGTGATCTGAATTGGCAGTTAATTCCAAGAAGATTATACCAAAAGCATGTTGAAGTTGATGGTTAACAAAAATAAAGACCAGAAACCACAAAAACACAAATGGTCAACAATTTGAACATGGTCCAAAGCAATTCCTTGGAACTGTAAGGCAGATACCAAAGAACAGCAAATTCGTTCTGTGTGTGTGTTTGTGTGTTTGTGTGTGTGTGTGTGTGTGTGTCTGTTTGTGTGTGTAAAAATTAAATCTTCGAAACCATCTTGATGTGCATTTCTTTTGAATAATTCTATTAAAAGAGAGCAAAATATGAAAATTAATTGAAAAGGTCATCGAGATGTGAACGAGAAAGGGATAGACTGAATGCATAATGAGAGATAGAGAGAGAGAGAGAGAGAGAGAGAGAGGGAGACAAACAACAAACAGAAGTCGCGCTGTGTTTGTAGCAGGCAAACCGTTATGCAAAGTAAATATTTGCGCAATGGCGCAAAAAAAAAAAAACAGAAAATGCACATCAAATGCGTTTGCGGGGGGGGCAGGGCAGCAAGCGGAAAAAGCCAAGAAAATAAACTTTGGCGGAATGAAAACGGAAATAGGTATAAGACGAAAAATTAAAAATTATAATTAAAGGCAATCACATTTTGAATAAATACAAATACGCAGCAAAGAAAGCAATAAGAAAGCATAAATATAAATTAAATAAAAGCCAACTTGTCGAGCACAAAACGATGAAGGAAACGCCGAGCAAAATGAGCAAACAAAACAAATCAAAACAAAGCAAACAAAGCAGCCAATTTAGTAGGCGCCACAATGAACGCCTTTAGTTAAAAAGGGGCGTGGCAATGGGCGACTACAGTGGGCGGTCAGTGCGTCAGTCCGTCCGTCCGTCCGTCTCAGTGCCAGTTTCAGGTACCCCAAGCATCAGCAGCGTGAGCAGCTTGAGCAGCTTGAGCCTGCTTCAGGCTCTATTCAAACAAATTACTTGTCAAAGTTAGATTGCCAAGCAACTAGTCACTTTGCCAGTGTTGGACAATTCCACAAAGGGAACAACAATTTCCGGCAGAGTAAATCAAGAATAATTGAAACACAGCTAAGCAATTAAACCAAAAAGTGCAAACGGAACTCAACCAAAAGACTATATCCGATTGCAAGTTAATGCAAGTTTAACAGTTGCTTAAAGTAAGTATTTAAGTTAAAGTTAAACGTATTTATTTTGTACATATCTTTATTTTACCGATTTATATCGATATTTGGAAAACGCCCATTAAACAAACTTCATATGTAATTTGTTGCAAATTTCAAATTGATTTCGGTCAATTCTTTCTTCTTATTCAATTTCAGATTTTTCTTCGTTTGATACAAAAAACAAACATTTCCAACTTAAACCAATGCAATTAAAATGCAATGAAAAGGAAAAATAATTCAATTCCAAAAACAGGCAAAAACAGGCCTTAATTGAAAAACATATAAATAAAGACATAAAAAAAAAAACATTACCTTTTATAGCTTGCCACACGTTAAATGCTTATATAATTGCTTTATATTTCCACTCACAAAGCTATTACTTCATCTACCCCCTCCCCCTCCCCGTCCCCCACCAACTTCCCCTTGCAATCCCCACAATTAAAGCCTCTTTAGTTAGTTACATTTCATTAACTATCGTTTCGAAGAGAGGAGAGAGAGAGAGGAAAGAGAGAGAGGAGAGACGGATAGGAGGGAGGAGTGTTAGTAGACATGGTGGGGTGGGGGGTTGGGGACGGCATTTTCAATTGTGCTTAATAGGCAAATGTTTACAATTGAGCTTATCAGAGATGAAGAGAGCGCCTCGCTGGCATATTCAATTAACGGGGAAAAGCAAACACACAAAAGCAGCGCGAAATAAAAGTAAATAAATAAAAATGAAGTAATAAAGAGAAAAGAAATTAAAATTTGATGATGCTTATTAGAAAGCAAAACGCAAAAATTACAACAATTAAAAATTTAATAAATGTGCAAACAAAAAAACAAAACGAAAAATGAAAAACCAAAATAAAATAAATAAATAAATAATAATAAAAGAAATAAATGAGACGAGGCTTTCACAGAGAAAAACAAGCCAACAAAAATCAACGCTAGCTTTAATGATGATAATGATGATGATGATGATGATGATGATGGGCTGTCTGCCACGCCCACGCATGCAGACAACAGTTGGTTCAGTGCACAAGATAATAGCGAAGACACCCCTCCCCCTTCGACCAGCTATAAATTGTTTGGTATCAGTGCACAACAGCAACAGCAACAGCAACAACAACAACGGCAAAGGAAACCGAGTGGAATAGACCAAAAATGCCAGTCACAATTAAGGGCAGGTCACATAATTAATAAGCTAGCAGAAAGTTGACGATGAACGTTGCCAAACAAAAAAAAAAAGTACAAAAAGAAATAAGAAAGAAAAAAACAGCAATGTCCGGCTTGGGATTCGGGTTGCTGCCACAAAGTTCCCGCAAGTGCCACAGAATGAGGGGACTCTATTCTATGCAGATAATTACCGGCATACGCATATGCATACACCCACCCACCCACCCATCCATCCGCCCATCCACACACACATACGTTAAAAAAAAATTGCCTTTGCTCATTGTCGACTTTCTAAAACACAACAAAAGACCTGTTAACAGGCCATACAATCAACCATCAACTATCCAAGTTGAGCACACAGTCAAAGCAAACAGTTAATTGAAGAGCTCCACTTCAAATTCAAAGCAAACTGTTACACTGCGCAAAAGTTCTAGAGGCCGTTTTATTAAAGGAAAATAATTGGCTGGAAAATCGCAGATAAATTGTTATTCCTTAACTCACTTTAACAACAAATTGCAATTTCGATTATTCATTCAAGAGTTAAAAATATAGTCTTTATTTTGCGGATATTTCTGAGCGCTTCAAGTTTTATTAATAACATAACAAAACTTGCATGATTTCAAATTTCATTTACATTATGTCAAAACTTTCAAGGAACTTGGCAGGAATCGAAATTGAAACACTCTTTAAAGTTGCCACCATAAGCTACATATTTCGATGACAAACACGAATATTGCAATCACTTTGCTGCTAGCAGCTAGTTGTCAGTTTACACACATTCACACATTTGAGCGCTGTTCAGTGCAAACTTTTGGCATAGACTGTGTTTGCAAGAATGCCAAAAGCCAACTGTGTGAGAGTCTTTTGCCAATGCGGACAAAAGTCATCACAATGCCAATCACTCAACATGAGTGCGTATGTGTTTGTGAGTGTCTGAGTGTCTGAGTGTGTGTGTGCGATGCTTGCAATTTATGTCAAATTAATTAAGAAGATGTGGAGACAGACTGGCAGACAGACAGAAGCAGCGAAAACTCGAACTCAATAAAGTAAAGCACAACTGAACAAAACAGAAGAACACAACATTTTTGTGTGTGGGGGTGTGGCTGCTGGTAGTGTGTGTGTGTGTGTGTGGGGGGGGGGGAGGGGGGTTGTGATTGCTATTGCTTTTGTTATTTTCTGTTGTTGTTGTTACTGTTGTAACGGTGCACACACAAAATGGCACAAAAGAGTTGAACAACATAATTATTACAACACACATACACACACACACACACACACCACATAATGATGTAAGTGCAGTCATGAAATGAAAATGAAGCAAAAAGAAAAAACAAACCACACACTTACAAAATAAGCAGTTATAATAATAATAATGACGTATAACTGCGAGGGAGACAAAAAAGAAGAAAAGTACCGTCTCCAAAAATTTTTTGGGAAAATCCTCAACAACTCTTACTGTTACTAACAGCAAGAAGATGAAGAGGAGAGACAAGATGTTGAAGAACAACAACAAGAGTGTCAAGCCAAATACAAACACACACACACACACTTATGCAATTCACGCAACGAGCCGAAACCGAAACCGAAATCAAAACAGAAAACAACGTGGAGATTAAGAAATGTGGAACATGCTGATTATGATGTTGATGTAGATGGAGAAGGAATGGGGGCTAGTCGACGTGAACCGATGAGGAGGGGGTGGGGGCTACGTGCCATTTGCATTCCACACCAAATGACAAACGTTCCAAAGCTGCGCACGCAAACTATAAAATAACTGAAATAACTCAATAAGAAAAAGGGTCGCAACAACAACAACACAAAAAAGTGTGGGGGTTTGGCTGGGTATAGAGTGTAGGGTGAAGGTGAGCGCAGCAGCTCAGAAATGGTCAGAGTTTGTCCAGCAGGCCGGGTTAAATAGCAGCCAGCTCGTGTTCGCCACGTGCGTAAGACGAAAGAAAGAGAAAGAGAAGAAGAGAGGCGCGCAGGAGCAGAGAGCAAATCTGTTATTATCAGGCATATAATTTAAGTATTTTCACTCGCGTCACATTGCTCATAATGATCACATCAATCATGTAATCTACCCTACTAATCTCCGACAAGTTTTGGAAATCGCAGTCAATCACAGAACGTTTCCGCTGCAAATGGATTCAATTTCGATATCCCGAGACTTACGAAATGTGCGAAAATGTTGAAAAGAGAGAGAGAGAGAGAGAGAGAGAGAAAGAGTAATGTTGTCAACTGTATACGAATGTGATAAGAGCCACAATACAAATCCAAGCCAATTCCGCCAACCTCAAAATGTTGTATTTCATAGGTGCCAGCTTATGTCTGTCAGTCAAATACAGGTAAACGAAAGCAGACTGCAACCAGAGAGAGTGCGAGAGGGAGAGCAAAACAAAGTGAAGTTGCACGGTTGTCAACAAATGCCACATGCGCCGCAAGCCTGCTTAACCACTAAACTTATAGATAATAATTAATTTGAAATTTCGTGCAACTAAATACGTTGGGCCAATGAAACAAACATATTTGATTCCAATTTTTGACATCAAAATGGCCAAAATGTATTTATTTTGGTGGGCCTTTTTTCCTAATGCCTGCAGACACACAAAATTGTACACATTTCAAAATCCATATCCGGGAATAGAGATTGTATTCGGTTTCAATTGAAAACAGAATCAAATTGAATACAAAGTCTGTTTGCTGCAAATAAATAAATGCACATTTAATTGATAGTCATGGATGACGCATACAAATATGTATCCTATATCGCTATGCGTAAGCCTTTTCCGAGAATGCCCGATATAGAGAGGGAAAAACAAGTTGTTTTGCATGCAAAACTACTCTGATTTGAGCGAGCTGCGCCCCAACTCTGATAGCATTCCTCAGAAATCGCGAGAACAGCTCAAAGACTTACATCATCAACAGCAATTAACTGATTGATCAAATTGCGTCCAATAACTGAACTGTTTTTCACTAACAATGCAGTTTTCACCAAAAATAAATACTACACTTAAGCTTATTAATATAGGGCAGACATTAAATATAAATATTTGCACTCCTACCAGAAATATAGCAACCAATAATGTGATTGCCACTCTGAGCTATCTAAATTGAGCTAGCCCTTTTTTGCCCAGAGCAAACCAACCAAAAGCAAATAATTAAATCGGCTCACTTTGGATATATTTAATATCAAAAAGTTATTTGAATAATAAAATGCCAAAAATATACAACAAATATGAAATTGATGTAATTAATATGCCAACTATGGACAATAGGTGTCGCTTTTCATAATCAAATGCGCATTTAAATTAATGAGAGAGCGAGACAGAGAGAGAGAGAGAGAGAACAGTCCAACAAATAATTAATAATTCAAAACCAATCGAATTGGCTTTCTTTGTTTTTGTTTTTGTACTCTTCTTTCTTTTGTCTGTTTCGTTATCGTTTACATTTCCGTTTCTTGCTTAGCAAAAAGCTGGCTTAAAGCGGAGGCGCCTGCACTTGGCAACAGCCCATGACTCAGTCAGTCAGTCAGCGTGTGTGAGAGAGTGAGAGAGAGAGACTAGAGATCAATAGGCATGATTCATGCGATTGGTATTGCGGAGAGCCCAACGCTGACAGGGCCAACAAGAGCGGGCCATTCATTTTGGCCCACATTTTGGGATTTCGAAAGAACAACAAGAAATAATCGCCGGGCAACATTCATGATCGATATGCTACAGTGAAACACTTGACGGCCTTGATGGGGCTAAAATGAGCCTAACCTCAACCACAACAACAATGAGAACAGTGGCAAGTCTTTTGGTAAACGATAAGCAGAAGCAAAAATAAAGCCAATGTTCAACATTTTGTCGCACATGACGCTCGTTAACTGTGCAATGCGAACACAACAAAAAGCTACCACAAAAGCGGCAGGCAAAAATCCACAGAAAATCAGATTGTTTGCCGGCGAGATACCCTGTAATCAATTTTGCTTATTGGGCGATCGCTATAAGATTATACTTCCGTGTACATTATGCGTATCAAGAAGCTGCATACAAAATATAATTTGCTAACTGAAAAAATCAATTGATGGATATCGATAGTAATCGATAAATGGACTAGTCAACTAACATATTGATTAATGTGCACATTTTTTATTCAATGCAGTTGAGTACGATAAAGTCAATTCAAGGATATCGATAATAATCAACAACTAACTGTTGAATAGGAGACACTTATCGGCATATTCAACTCGCTTCAACCGAATGAGTACAGGGTAGAACAACAATTACAGCACCACCCCATTTTGCACCTCACAGGTACAATCAGTTACAATCAGATAAAGTGATAAGCTGCAGTTGCTTTTCGTTGTTTATTCTTGTCGATTCGGGTCATTATTATTATTATTATGCATGGTGCCTGGTGCCTATAACTATGTGTCTGTATGTGTGTGTGTGTGTGTGTGTACGTGTTGAAATTAGCGGACTCTGGGCACGGATTTCGACTCTGGCCATATGGTTGGAGGGAGGCCAGGCCAGGCCCAATAGCAACGCTGGCCAACTGATAAGGTCTACCAACCTTTCCCGCCCCCCCCCCCCTTTCGCGCTACGCTCTGCCACGCCCCGGCGACCGACTACTAATCGTAATAATAATAAACCAGAGACAACAAACAACAATAAAAAGCCAGAAACGACAAGCGTGCGGCAAACACAATGACACCAATTGTTAGAAATTTTCTCCTTTTTTTTTATTAGTTTGCCAAGTTGACTTAAAAGTGGTATGTGATAAGTGCTTCTTCTTCTTCTGCTTGTAGACTTTAATTTCTTTTGGTTAATAGATGAGCTGGAAATCGCTTGAGGCAACACACATACGAAATTATCTTCAGCAATATTTATGCTTTTACTTCAATATTGATTATTTCTCATTCTCATTCTGTTATTCACCATATTTATCACTTGTTTTGCTTCCTATTCAAATTTAGCTTATCATTATTTGTTGTTAAATACTATAAAATACTAATGATATTATCAAAATATCGAACAAGAATACTGATTGTGATAGAGTAACATATAAAAAATAAAAAGACAGAAAAGAACAGAGAAAAGTAGTTAATAAGTTTCTTATCCGATATCAACATGCCTATCGATATTAATCGATATTTGCGAAAAGATGGCAGTTATTGATTAATTTAAATGGACTTGATCTGCATATGGTATACGATAACTTATATTACATTTAAGCACTTATTGTCCGACTATATATAGAGTATATATACTGATTTGTTGCTGCCTATTATATATATATATTTGTGAGCAACTGCATCATACCCACTTTTCTAGTTGTATTGCCACAATGTGTATTAAGTAGTCTAAAACGCGCCAACTTCTGGGACAATTAACTGTAACTGAAACTAACTTGGCCAAGCGCGACTCAAAGCTATTCAATGGGGACGACGCCAATTTGAGAACTTTGCGCACCTTTTTTACCATATCATTAAAAAAATTGATTTATTTGTTGTTGCGCATTACATTTAGCATTGTGCTACATGCCACAAAACGAAGTTCTACGGAAAATACGTGGAAAAGCAATTAAACGGAAACTCACGAATAAAAAACTGCAATCAAAAAATGTTGCTGTTTTTGTTGTTATGTTGGTTTTTGTTTTACCCATAAGTACATGCAACCGATACATATGGGCATGTTTCTTGTGGTTCTTGTTGTTGCTGCTGCTGTTGCTGTTGCTGTTGCAAGTGTTTAGCATTTATTAGGCAACTAATGAGCTTACAATGCACGCCAACAAAATTCCAGCGTGCCACATTCAACATGAATGAGCAACTTGAATACTTAAAACAAAGAAAAAGAAAAAGGCGCATAAAAAAAAACGTCGACAAATTTGTAGTTTATTAGTCTTTGTGTATTGTACACACTGAGAAAAATCAAACTGTGAATTTCGGGTGTTCGATCTAGAACCGGACTTAATGTTCCATTTTGTTATTTATCTTAAAAGTAGAACGCTTGTCGATTAATACAACACTTCTCAGATTCCGCTATGAAAATATGCATAGAAGTGCATCGATTTTTCTGAGTGTATACTTGCAACAGTGCCACAAATTTCTGAGCTAAGTTTCATTTTTCTTGCGCCGTAATTAATATGCCAGAGAAGTACTCAGAACTCAAACGAACTGAGCGATTGAGCGATTGACTGACTGACTGATTGACAGACTGGAATATGAGAGAGAGAGAGAGAAAGAGAGAGAGAGAGGCACTGACCGGTGGTCACTGGCTGTGATCAAGGCCAAACGAGAATGCAATGCGCCCACTGGGTGCCACCTGAGCTTACCCCGCTTACCTTTTGTCGCATTTGCATAAGCTGCCACAGCCAACCAACGAATTTCATTGCGAGGCGCGCACGAAAATCCTAACAACTGAAAGAACAAGAATGCTCGAGAGGGGAGTGCTCGACTGGGTAATACCCTCAACTCCATTATCAATGCTCGACTGGGGAATACCCCTCACTCAAAACTGAATACGATGCCTAGGTAAGCATGCATAGTCGATTGATTGATCAAAGATATGGCTTACAAATTGTGTTTACTATTGCAATCGATAATCGATTTTTATCGATTCATTGGACAAAGTATTACATATACTTAACGCATTCTTCTCGTCCATTTCATGGCTTTGCACAACTTCAGTATACCCTTTGCATTCATTTTTCAGGAGCACAGCGCATACAAAAGTCAAAAGACTGCTGTCCAGGTGCAAATTGACGCAGTCCAAGCAATAACTGTCTTGTGTACGTGCCACTGTGTGTGTGCTGGTGTGTGTGTGTGTGTGTGTGTGTGTGTGTGTGTGTGTATGCGTGCGTGCTGTTGACATTTCCACGGCCTCGACTGCGTATCTACCATTAGACGTTTCCGGCCATTGGCTGCCCAGTTGAAACTGCCAGTTACCAATAAAAACGCCCAAGAAATTTTTTGTTTTGTTTTGTTTTTTTGTGAAATCTAATTTCGCATATCCGTCACAGAAACAGCAGATGAAAAGCGAACTTCAAAAATTCACTTTTGAAGCTTTGCTTTAGCAGGAATTTGTGAACAATTGAAAACATAACAAATTGTTTAAAAATATTACTGAAAAAAATGATTTACAATTATTTTTGAATGTTTTTTACAATAAGCTTGGTTTTTCTAATGACCGTTAAATTGTGTAGTGTTCGTTTTATGTGCATATTCAATAGGCAAATACTTTGAGAAATGGCTGAAGACATGGCTAGATAAATCATTCGATCAAATTAGCATGCAGTGCATGCCCAACAGCATGAAGGAGTTGTGCTTCTGGCAGCAGCTTACGCTTCCAACTGGGTGCAACACTCAACAAACGCTGCTTTTGGCCAGCATTTACCTTTTCAACTAACTACCTCCACCACTCTACCTCTTTTGGTTGCATGCCACACACTGAGAAAGAGAGAGAGAGAGAGAGAGAGAGAGAGTGGCACGTACAACATGGCCTGATATTGCCCTACTGTTACCTCTGACCACTGACAAGTGACCGCCGGTCACTCACATTGCTGCAGCTGCTGCACATTGCTGCTTGTTGTTGCAGCATGTGGCACACTCTGGCCATATTCGTTTAGATAAACGAGCATGCAATGCGCCAAACTTGGCTAACTGTTTGGCACTTGCATTCGCTCTAAATAGTTTAAGCCCGCTGGTGCATGCCCCTCAGAAAGCGATTATTATTATTCATATCTGAATGATATTTATTTTATTTGATTTGCAGCATCACTTGAAACCAGCATCGGAATCAAAAACTAATTAAAAGTCTGGGCTCATTTGTCATTCGTAATCCCAAAAAAAAAGCTACCTAAAAAAAACAAAGCAAAAAAGATGTTTGCACAATTTGTTAACTTGAGTACAATTAATATTGATGGGAAAAAGAAGTCAAATGCATTTGAATTTGATTTTTGTTTTTTGTTTTTTTTTTATTTAATTAATTATATAAAATGATGCGGTAATTGTATTTTGATTGCGTTCTTGCTTGGTTTTTTGTCTTTTTTGTGTCCATTATTGGATTATTTTTTGTAGATTGCAAACAAAGTCGATCAATTCTATAAATGCTGGCATGTTTGCGACGTGAGAGCAAATCAAATTAATTAAATATCAAATTAATTTTTACAATTTAATTCTTTAATTCTATTTAGCATGCAAAATAAATTCCAAATTCGAGCTGAGCACATTTTAAGCTTTTCAAATAACTGTGGGCAGCAGTGGAGGGGTTTTCGGTTTGTTATTTATGGTCTGTGACACGCCCACTTTTTGTTGTAGTTGCTGAAGCCGTTGGGGGGAGGGGTGGGGCAATGTATTTAGCAGGCTATAGGATTGCTTTGGCACTCATTTCGCAGAGCACTTGGCCGTCTGCATTTATTATGCACATATTTGATATTCTTTTACACGCCTTATCAACTTAACGTGCACTTGAATCTGAGCCTGCCTTTCTACAATTACCTCTACCTGCACACATACTCGCACACACTCCCTCACACACACACATATGTATATATATATATATAGTTGCATTGCCCGCAGCGAGTCGTGGGCCAGTTGCATATTTCAGCAGACTGTTAAATATTAAATATGCTTCAGCTAAAATAACAACAACAACAACAACAACAATACCACTGCCATGCACCTTGGGGCAGGTGGCCAGTTAGCCATTTGAAGTTGCTCACTTTGATGCTATGTGTGTGTCTGCATTGTGACCCTTGTGTCTGTTTCTCTACTCCTTATTCGCGATTTATTCCACACGCTTTCCATCTTACACTGCGCAAAAAAAAGGAATTCGTTGCTTAAAAATGTAAGCTAACGGTAAATGTGAATATTCTTAAATAAATAAGATGTTCTCGTTTCTCTCGGAAGCTGAAGCTGATCAATAGTATGCCTAGTTAGATGAGAAGCATACAGATTTGATATGGCTATCGATAATAATCGATAAAATAAAATAAACTTGATATGTGTATGGTAAACAAGAACCAATACGCCCTAAATTTAAAGTATCTAACTCTTAATTCCTGCCAAATCCACTCGATTGTTCATACTGACCAGGAATATATATCTTTCGGGGTCGCAGATATTTTCTACTTTATATTTATAATTTATATTTTAGCTACTATTCAATTCTTGCTGTGTATGTCTTAAGTACACGTCGCGAGCCTTGCAGCTTTCTGAGCTGAGCAACTATCACTTAAGTGCTTCAGCTGCCTCGCGAGTCGCGTCCCAGTGGACCAGCAACAACAGCAACTGTAACTGCAACTGCCACCACAACAACAACAACAACTGCGTTGACAGCGTTGCTTAATGTAGCGTTTTATTTCTTTGGCCACAACATAATCCATGTACAGGCAGACGGGCGGGCGGGCAGGCAGGGGAGGCAGTGGTATTTTTGTGACCACTTTTTTAGTCAAGGCTGAGAGATGCAACATTTCGCTGCTGTTTCACGCCTGCATCCTTTCACCTGACACCCTGCCAAGCTGCCAACCCGCAACACGCAAGAGCTTGCCACACAAGTCGCTTGTCGCTTGTCGCTGGTGCCGCTGTGTTTTATGATATCTGGTTGAGGGCACATGCAACAATTTATGCCCATTTTGTTGCCATTTGCCATCTGCTTTATTAGTTACGGCTGCTGATGCCTTGCGACACTTTTAATTTGATCGCATATTCATCTTGCAACCACCTGAATGTCACTTTCCCCCAGACACTATTTGGAGGGTAAGAACAAGTTTATTTCATTTGCTCGATAACGTAATCCGATAAAAATCGATTAACGATTACACTAAAAGCCACAATTTTGAAGTTATCTGTTGTTAATCAAATATAAAATATATATATTGTGTAATGGTTAAAGATTTGGGCACAAGATATCTGCTAGTCGCGCTTTTCCGGCTCGATTCGTTTCTTTCAAAGTTTTTTTTTAATGTTTTTTTTTTTTTTTGGTAAACAGTGGGAAAAAAATCAGCTGCAATGCGCATAAGTAAAGCGAGAGAAGCAATAAAAAAGAATCATTTGAAGTGTCAACAAGGTCCCATAACAAACAAGGGCAATGATTTGCATGCCACACATGCATGCCACCACCACAGATTTTTACGTACATGCCCCAACGCGCAGCCCGATGCTTTATTGTAATTGGGCTGACATCGAATTGTTGACCGCCTGCTGATTTTTGTCTATTGTCGGGCCACAACGTGTTTGCATGGGAATCCGCTTTGCATATTTTGTCCTGCAAGGATAACTGGGCCAACTCTGGGAATCACATCTCGCAGCGCATAATTGTTAATGTTATTGTTATGGTTCTTATTTATGCCGCTGATATTGCATGGAATGTGCAATGCGATTATACAATAAGACCAAACCATTAGAATAATGCAACAAGCGCGCCACAGTGCAGCGAATGCATGTGGCAAGAGTTATCCTTATGCTATATCGATAACAATCAAAGTGGCTGCTTTTAATCGCCTTGACGATTAAGCTATGTTTAGTTCATTTCTTGAGTATCTATTAGAAATTTTCGTCTTTTTTGTGGAGTGTTGAGCCAGTGTGCAACAGAACAGTGGTGCCGCCGTTGCCTTTATTGCATTTTGTGGGCCAATCAATTTGTGTGTGGCCAATTCAAATATAACAACAATCAGTGCTCTTCACAATGCACAATGCACAATGCACAATGCACAATGCACCCCTTGAAACTAAAAATATGATTTATCTAATGAGCCAAATAACTGGGCCAAAGCACAAACACACCAAGCATAATAATATAATGCGCTTATGGGCATCATTCATTATTCCACTGCATTCCAGTCGATCAACTATATATCAGGATAGCAGCCAAAGCCAAAAAATAAAATACAAAATAAAGCAATTTCCAGACAAGCCCAAAGCAAATGAAACTATAATCAAAGAATTGTACATTTCATGTAAACATTGATGTAGTTCACATAATGCCGCTTTAGGGTTTTATCGCAATACACAGAGACAGTAGATGAAATGCAATCGAAAATTCCAAATTGCTGAATTTATGCTCAAATAACAATCAATTCGGTACATTCCAATTCGTACACAAGGATTGGGATTGGTCATAGTCCATGTCTATCGGGATTCTAATCAAAACACTTGCAAACATCCATCAAGTAAATCATTTTTCTTTTATTCAAATAAAATCAAAATTCAATTGCAATAAAATGTTATATTTACTCAATTTATCTTTCATGAGAAGTGAATAATTCGCAACGAAATCGAAAGGCTTTAAAAAGTTCATCATTTATGCATTTTCAAGCATTTTCAAGCATTTTCGTCTCATCAAGTAATTAAAAAACGAAAAAAGCATTTGCCTCTAATTGCATGCAGCAGAGTGCAGAGTGCAGAGAGCACTTGTGCACTCTTCAGAAATGGTAATCCAAATCAAGCCAAATACTTTGAAATCATTTTTGATTTAGCATTTAGCTATGGAACACTGCCAGCACAGCAAATATTGAACTCATTCAAAGGTTCCAAAGCAAAGTTCTGCGATTGATAGCTGAAATGCTCAAGCAAATCCATACACAAAGATCTCGGCGTCGTCCCTTTTACATCTTGGCAGGTTATCCAATTACCTTTTCTACACAATCATAATCACAATCACAATCGCAATGGCAACCATAAGAAGACTCAACATCGGCTAATACCTGGCAGCAAGTGCAACCTTGTCTTACATAAAATGAAAAAGCTGTGCAAGCTTAACCAGAAGCGTTATCAGAGGCAGAAACATTGCTTGTATTTATTTATATTTCATTGGATTATACACGCAGCTGGCAACAGTCTGCAAGAAGTAGTTTAAAATTAATTTTGTATTAAGTTCTTTTTTTTAGTTGTACTTTGTATACTTCTATTTACAAAGATGAATACAAAATGGATCTTTGAACAAACAAAAATGTAGTAGATTCTTTATTGTCAACATACTTTTGCTCACTAGTGTATTTGAATCGACGAATTACAGCAGCAACACAAGCAGATCGTTGTATAATTAAATTGTGTCTCACAACACGTGCAATGATATCCTTAAAATGTATTTATATATTTTAATACACAATTGTTTTTAATACTTATTTTTACCATGTAACCGGAGACGATGTGTGTGTTTTTTGTGTCGGCAAATTCACATGAAACAAAAAACCAGAAAATAAATGACAAAGTGGCAGCAACAATAAAAAAGAAAAACAAAAAACGGCTGCACAAACATATTTGGGCGCTGTGTGGCGCCTTCCTCAGACCGATTTGAGACGCTTGAGTGGCCAAAAGAGAAAAAATGGGACCTGTAGACGAAAGCGGACGCAGGAGGAGCACAAGGAAGTGGGACAAGCGGAACAAGTGGGCAAACAAACAGGTGGCCAGGTGTGCAGACAAACTTTGTCTCCATTGGCGAACTTAAGATGCACAGTAATTGCAGTAATTAGCCAACTAGAGTACGGAATGGACGGCAAATGGGGAAACCGTTTTTATTTATTTATTTATTATTATTTTTTTGGTTTTCAATCATCAGCAGTTTTCATCCAGCACAGCGTCAACTGACCTTTGTAAATGAGTATGTTGTGTTTCTTAAATAAATAACTTTAAAAAGAAAATAAATAAAAAATAAATATATGCGCAACACAAACACATATTATTGGAAAAGAATAATTGTTTTTATATACGAAAATGATTGCAAACTGGATGGGCAAAACTGTGTAACAGGCAGAATGAACCACATACGTATCTATATATTCTTGATCAGCATACTGAGAGACTTCAAATTTGGAGTAGCAGTTCGTGTTAATTATACGCATAACAAGTATGACTTTAGCATAGTCAACCATCAAAAATGATAATCATAATTATAATCGATTCAATATATTGCTGGGCAACTCGTAGTCACGCACTCTCTCGACAAGAGCACTTGGTTTAATTGTTTTTTTTTTGTGCTTAATTTCAAGGTGTTTAAAATGAAAACCATGCAATTAATAAATATTTTTTAATAAACATCGTCGAATATTTACATAGCATATATGAAAATGTGGCCTCGACGATGCCTGTTCTGTTCTGTCAAAGCAATCACAATGAAAACAGCTCTTTCAATAATTCGACAACAGATGCATTTTCAATTATTTGTTGAGCAACGCTGAAAACTACAATTGTCAATTATTCGATATTTCAAAATTAATTGCTTAATAATTGAGCATATTTAACGTCAGATTAGCAAAATGTAACACAATAGTAATGACGTCTAAATTAATTTCTGTTCAATTTGAAATTTGGTATTTGAATATTGCTGTTTGAAATTTGGATATTCGAAACGTGCAATACTTCAAAGCGGAACAATATGCAATAATCAGTGTGTGTTTGTGATAACAATTTAAATGTTACTATATTTGTGTTAATTAGATTATTTGGTAAGAACGTGTTTTGGGCAGATTAGCCTGCCAGTGTCAGACATAATAATAAATAAACAATAATAAGCAGTAAAATAGAATCGAATGGAATCCAATTGAATTTAATTTCATTAATCAGGAATTGACACTGCACAAATAATTGTGATTACCGATTCATTTAAATGCAATTAATTATCAAAAATTGTGTTGCATTAATTATTGCATTAAATGTTGCACACGCATTTGCCGGAGGATTAAAATGTGCCACAAAGCTGATTTAAAATGATAAAGCTCTCTCATCTAAGATTAATTATGTATAATCTAACCAAACGAATTAGTTGGTTGACTTCACTCTTAACCAAACAAATAAATAAATTAATGTGAATGTGCATCGACAATTTAATTCGGGAAGCTTTCTAATTTGATGCGATTTCAAAAACTAATCGAATTGGAATTGAAACATATATACCAAGTTTAAGGATGGAATCTGTATGGACAGACAATTAACCCCCATAGCTTCGGGAGCTTTATTATCAGCGTAGACTATGAAAACCAAAACAGAGTTGACAACACCTAATTAGCCAGGTGCGCTAAGATTTCTTAAGCCTTTAAGCCCGCCACTTGATTGAACAGCAGCTGCAACATTTTGGGCCAATTATCAATTATCAATTTCAAAGTGGCGTATTTAAAGTTCTTAGGCCATGTTTCTTCTTTCTTTTGTTGTTTTCAATTTATTGATTACTTTTTGTTAAAAGTAATTATTAATGTTTATAATACATTATTAATTAATTATAGTTTCATTCAGTTTTGTACTTTTTTTTCATATGTCTACTTTTGAACTTTTTCTCGACAAACTTTTCAATTAATTTTTCCCATTTTGGTTCAAAGAATGGATAATTTTTGGAAATTGAAAATTAATTAATTTAATGACTCTTATTCATTTAATTATCATTATAGATCGAAATTAAAGTGTATTATTTTCTGCAAAATAAATGGATTAATTTTGTTCTTTGTCAAAACACTTCTTCTACTGCTTTCCAAATGTGTTCGGAGTCCTTTCATTTTATCAGACATAATCCAATTCTACGCCAAGCACCGTTGAGTTTAGGATGAACTTTTTGTCGTGCTTCTCCTTATTAGACACTCGCTCTGCTTTTACTTCTACTTCTCCTGTTTCTCTTCTTCCTAGTTCTGTTTTGTTTATTCGGTTGCGCATTTCACATTGGAGATTTTCTCGTGCGTTTGATGTCGGCTCGCCTAACTTTTGTGTTGTCGTTGCCGTTATTTACACACACATGCACACTCTCGGGCAGACAAAGAGAGACAATTACTTTAGAATTGTCGTTGACTTGGACTTCGTTTGTTTGGGTTCTGTGTAAAATATCAGCGACAAGGTGTTGAATTTACATTTTCGTCACTCACAAGTCTTTTGCACACAGTGGAAACTCGATAAGGGCAACTATAATATTTATGATAAATGCTCAAAACGAGTGTCAAATACAACAATAAACAACACTCGAGCATTGCACACTCGAAACTATATCAAAATAATCATAATCGAGGAGGAGTTTGGAATAATTCAGCACAATTTGGAAATCCGAAACGCAAATATCTTTTGAATACGCCTTGATAATTCAAGAGAGATATTGTACTGCTGCCGACGAACAAAGCAGATGCATTCTGTTCATCCTTTGAAATATGTCCTAAAATCTGTTTTCCTCCTATTTCCACATTTGATTCACAACAATTACAAAAGTATTTATAAGATTTCTTATCTATATTTGTTTATATGTCTATTTGTAATTGTAGTGTGTAGTACAATCGAAAGTATTTTACTATTCAGTGTCAGTTTGTTTGATTTACTTAGATAAGAACGAACGAACGAACGAACGAATGAATGTACGATCGAACAACAGCAACAACAACAACAAATCAAACAATTGTTGAATGCGAAGCAGTGTTGACGAGCTAAATGCGCATACTACGAAATGCAGCAGCACAAAACACAAACAAAAATACTGCTTAAATAGCAAGCAGGCAGCTCCCGCTCCCAACTCCCACTCACTGCTACTCCCTCCTAATTGTGCAACAGAAACAAAACGCTGCTCTTTGCTTTGGCTAATTTTTCTGCTACGCTTTGCAATCACCCATAAAAATTCCCACGGGCTGTTTGTTTTATACTTGTACCAAAAAAAAAACAAAAAAAACCAAATGAAACGAAAAACAAAAAAACAAAGCAAAAGCAACAAGAGAAGCAGAATAAGTGGAAGAAATGTGAGCATGCAAACGCTAACCAAGAAGAAACTGAAGAAGAAGAAGAAGAGATAGAGAGAGAGAACTTACCCGCGTAACATGAGCAGCTGTGCCAGCCAAATGCGGCAAAGCCGACCAGTAGCAACATCAGCAGCAGCAGAGGCGGCGGCGACGACGACGTTGGCAGCATTCTAAGCTGAGCTGCTGCCGTTTTTGGTCTTCTTTTTGGTGGTGGTGCTGCTGGTTTTTCGTTGACGCGACGCAGCGACGACGACGACGATCGTCGCTGCCCTTGCTTCATTTGCGCCAGTTGTTGTTGTTGTTGTTGTAGTTGTTGCTGTTGTAGTCGTTTGTCTTCTACTTTGAGCTGTTTGTTTTTATTTTTTGATTTTCTTTCGAGTTTGTTGTAATGTTCTATTTGAAAAGTTTCTTGGATATGCAATTGGCAGAAGTTGTTTTTATTTTATTTGTTCAATTCTTTCAATTTGTTGAGCATTTTCGTTGCTGCTGCCATTTTAGGTGCCTGCAATGGACAACAAACAAACAACAACAAAATGAGAGGGCGATCGTATGTGAGTGAGTGAAAGAGAGAGAAGGAGAGAGAGAGACGGGCAAACAGAAGGCAAAAGCAAAACAACAAATGCTAACGTCACTTTGATCTAGCACTGCGCTTTGTGCCGTCATTCGCACTCATTCACTCACGCACACACACACGCATCGCACACCTGCACACAGGTAGCCAGCACAGAGAGAGCGTACAGCGTGTGAATGAGAGAGTGAGAGAGAGAGAGAGAGAGAGAGCGGAGTTGATGGCAGATCAGCGCAACGAAAGCCAGCTGCGCAGCCAGCGTTTGTTTAATGGGAATTCTGCCTCGGCTTCGTCTTTGGCTTCGGCTTCCTCTTCTTTTATGCCTTGCTGCTTTGGCCGAACCCTTTTCTTTTGGCTCTTCTGTTGTGCGACTGGTTGCAAGAACTCGTTTTTACGTGCAATTTTTCGCTTCAAACTCTGCTCGATCCCACAACCAGTAACACACACACACATATGCACGCAAATATAAATGCATGTAGAGATAATAAATGGTTAAAAATCCAATTCAGTTTGGATTGTTGTTCATAATTTGTTCTCCATCAGTTTTCAATTGCAATTCATGCATCAAAAAATTCAAACATGCACAAAAATTTGTGTAAATCTAAAAACACAGAAACAAACACGAAACAACAAAAAAAAAACCAACAAAAATATTGAAAGATCATTGCGCGCTGCCGATCGACGCGCAAGCAGCAAGCTAACACACATGCACACACACACACAGACACATGAGAGAAACAACGTTTTTTTTACCAGCTTCGCTTTGGATCTGCTTTCGCACGAAGTACGACTACGCCAACAACGACGGCGGCAATTATGACGACGACTCTCGCAGCAATCACTACCGTTCAGAACGCGCGCACAAAACAAACTGCGAACGAGCCAGAAACGAAAACATAATCAGCAGCGCCAGAGGCCGTCGAGTGACTTTTGCTTAACATAAGACTGTTAAATGCATTGAAATGTTAACTTCACTTGGCCAATGTTACACTCAAATACTGAGTGTTTGGCCTGTGTGAGACACCACTCAATGTTAATGCTAACTCAAAATGGCACTGTTAACATTCACGAAGCAGCACAGTGGCTCACAATCTATATGCGTTCATTGCAGCAAATCAATCGAAACGAAATTTCGAAATTTCTATTTAATTTAGTGTGTTGTTGCTTAAAATATTGTTGTCAATAAATCCAATTGATATATTCACTTCAGCTATTTAACATTCTGTGGCTCAATGCTTGAATTCCGGATTCTGGATGTGCATTGTGTACCACTGTCGTGCAACAGATGCTGAGCTGCGTGACGCACTCAACTCAAAATGTAACTCTGCGCAGCTCCACTCAAAGGCGAACTGAAAGCACTCAGCTGATTTTCGAGTAAATTGAAAACTTCTGTTCTAAATCAACAAAAAGTGTGCTAAGTACTTAATGCAAAATGCTCGTAAGCGCAAAAATTAAATGCAAATCTGCATAAATAAACACAGCTAGTTCATTTTTAGTAGTTAATTAAATAATGCGCTTACAAATTTTAAAATTTATTTTGGACCGAAAAAGATTATTTGTTTTCATGTTTGCTTTCATTTATATTTAATTTTATTTAGTTATTCAAAAGGTTTAAGCTCAGTTTCGAAACAGAACACTATAAAAAATAGATATTAAAACTTTTTAAATAATCCAAAAGCTTTTATTTGTTGTGCATTGTTTTTAATATTTTCAAAAATAAAACGAGATGAATAACATCCAAATTTCATTATAAATTAAAAAAAAACTCCTTACAAACTTATATTTATTGTACGTAACTATTTAGCGTATTCATTTATTTATTATATATGTGTATAATTAATATATAACTATTATTTCCCAACGTAAACCCATGGGAACTCCAACCTAGTCCTGCACCTCAACACCGTACAACTTAAAAACATTTTTAATCAACTAATGTAAATTTGTAATTGTACTCATATATGTATATATATATTTATATGTATACGTATTAGATATCTAATGAGAAGCTCTGCAGTAGTCACTGCTCAATAATTTTAATAATGAGTTATCAGATAGTAAATAAATGGAATATTTTATGGCTGCACCCACTAAGGCAGCTCTTATATTGTCATTTTAATTTTATACTTAAATTACAAATATTCCGATTGGACAAGGACGCAATACATTTAAAACAAAAAAAAGCACTGCAATGGGATAATTAATTTCTGTTTCGGGATTGCATTTTGTTGCCCCTTGCCATGCCGACTGAGAGCACTTTAATATAATTTGTATACCCTGCATATGATTTGAATAAGATTTAACTGTATCTGTCCTAATTTAAGTTTGCATCATGTCGATGATCGATAACCTCATTCGTTTCTCCAATATCGATATAAATCGATAATACATATTACAGTATACAGAATTCCTATTATATTTCCTATTTGAAAGGAAACTTTGAACAACTTTATTATTTTTATTTATTTAAATAAAATACAAAAGGAACATACTGAATTAAATTATATTAAAAACAGAAATTTAAAATAACATTTAAATTAAAAACTAAGAAACATTTAAACGAATTCTGTGTGTATTTAAATGCAAAATCGACCAAGAAATATTAAAAGTATCAATTAAAATCGTTTAAGAAACACGAATTTAATATCTAATATATTATTAATATTTACCAATTTACACACACACACACACACACACATACACACACATGCCAAGACATAGGGTATCTCGTAGCGAGCTCTCTCGACTGGAGCAATCCTGTTTGTTTGTTTTATTTGTGATAGTTCAACGAAAAGTATTTCAGCGCGACTCAGTATGCAAATACAAAGACAGTGTGAGTTATTTTGTGAGTGTGTGTGAATGAGTGTGTGTGAGTGTGTGCCGTATTCATATAAAAATGCACTTTAAAATTGTTATAGTGCGTGTGTATGTTTGCCTGTGTGTGTGTGTGTGTCTGTGTGTGTCTGTGTGTGTGTGTTTGCCCGCGGCTTTCGCCAGAGGTCAGGTCAACTTCGTCGCCTGCCAATTAAAACTTTTTATACGCTGCGGCGGCTGCACGCACACACACACACACACACACACACACACACACACACACATGTGTGTGTGTATATGCATCGTTTTGTAAAGCGCTCCATGGAACTTTATTAATGCTATTTCAGTTAATTAACTGCAAGAAATACGCAGAACAATCCGCAAACGGAGCAAAAAACTGCAACAAAAAAAAAACATTAAAATAAATATAAATGTGTCAATGTATATATATATTTATACACATATAATTTTTATTTGTTAAATGGTGAACCGTTAAAAAGAAATTTTACAATATAAATGGTAGATATGGATGCTTACATAGCTATTTGCAACTCTGCATTAACACACACGTATATAAAAGTTGGTGTGAATGGAGCTCGCATAAGCATTAAGTCAAATGCCGTTAACAACAACAACAACAACAACAACAACAAGAACCAAAAGAAAAACAAAAACGAGAAAAAGTCAACATGAAAAAGCAAAGCGGCTCATCTCTCCAACTCTTCAAACCCTCCAACATAAAACTACTTCTGCACAAAGCTCACGACCATATAACGGTTCCCACGCAACGCTTTGTTTTGAGTTTGTTTTGGTGCAAACGCAACAGGTTGAGTGCGTGCGTGTGCGTTGTGTGCGTTGTGTGCGTTGTGTGTGTGTGTGTGTGCGTCTGCCCAGATAAGCAAAGCGAAAATAAGTCAGCCGTGGCGTGACAAAAAGTGTTGCCTACCTTTGGGAGAGTTGCAAAATTAACGAGTTTCACACAATGTCAGTTTTTGCGCGCACAGCTGCTAAAAAATAAAGAAAAAAGCAAAAACAAAGCCAGAAATAGTTGGTAATTCTTAAAATCCGTTGCTGCCAAAGCACCACACACACACACAAATATTTATATAAATGCTGAATGAGAAGAAGGGAAGAATGAGCTCGACTACGAAATACCCTCAATGCAGTTACTAAGTATATTTATATAAATATTAATATTGTCAGTTTGAACTTAAAATTAGTGCAATTGTGGGAATTTTCAAACTTTATTATATATTCTGAAAACGTATTTTTTGACAAACTGTCAGCAAGCAAGTCTGTTTTGTATTTAGGGTTGTTCCACGTCGAGTTGTCTGCACAAGACAAGATTTCTAACGGTTATTTAACGGATGATAATTGAAAAGGAATGCATGACAAGCACTGTGCAACACTTTAAGCTTTTAAAAGTGTCTAACTCAACCCGGTTAAATCTCGGCTCGATCGGATCAACTGCAAATCACACACAAGTGGATAGATGTGTGTGTGGCAAGCGTGGCAGGCTTGTGTTGCAGGTGTTTACAGATTTAGTTTTACGTGAGCTGCATTTCCGCATGGCCAATTCAGTGTCCAGTCGCAAATAAGCTGACACTTGGAACGATGTGTTATTGATACGTCTCAATTGATTCTGACGCACGCTCGTTGCAACGTGGCGACGTGGCAACATGGCAGCATTAACTACATTATCTACATGGCCGTAGCGTTGCACCTTGAAGAGGAGCCACAAGAAAAAAATATTTGAAAAAAAATCTACAAAATTATAGCAGATATAAAATGTTGCAATTATTGGGGACGGATGCAAAATGTAGGAGGAGGTTGCCACAAAACTGCATTCGAAATTTGCCAACTGTAACTTTAAAATTGTCTGTTTTTTGAGGCGTGTTCACAAATGTTGTGCTTAAAATAAGTGTTTGCTTGCCTAAGAAAATTTACTTAACAGTTTAACATTTATTTCTCTGAGTGTATGAGCAAATGCGAGCCTTTACACATGAAGGAATATGTCCTTTCACTTTAATCCTTTCTACGCTCATGGTCTTATGTGGAACACAACAGCATGCTCGACTACGAGATACCCTACAAATTACACTATAATTTCTATATGCCTGTGTGTGTATGGTGTGTGTGTGTGTGTGTGTGTGTGTGTTTGTAGTAGTTATATCTGAACCGATCTTCATGCATTTGTAGAGTAGATCAAAGCTATATCCTTATGAATAAGAAAATGTGGATTTCATTGCAGTCAGTAATCGATTTGTATCGATATACTCAGCTATCGATAACATGAAATGAAGCTCGTCTCCAACTTCAGCACGTCCTGTTCCATTTCCACTCGCAATGGGTAAAATGGGATCCAGAAATGTACGTGCCGATGTATATAAATAAGGGCATAACTGAAGGTGCAACAGGCACTCAGCACATTAAGCACACTCGGCAAACAGTCGAAGCATATTGCTGAAAGCGTGTTGCAACATGCGGCACAAGTTATGCAGAAACAACAAAATAAAAATAAACAAATAAAGATGAAGAAGAACATGGCAATTCCGGGCAATCAAAGTAATCAATTCACACTTCTCATCTAAGTCAAATTGACAAAAACAACAACTATTTAATTCAAAAGCGTTAAATTGAATAACATTTGAGATAAAATAATTAAAAAGTTTTCCATGAATAAAGCCGACTTACAAACTTAACAAAATATTGATGGAAAACTGCTCTCTTCCTAGAAATATATCTTTATATATAAACTGATACAGAAATTTGTGTGAACAGCACTTTTTTTGAAACATTTCATTCAAGGAAAAAAACCTTTGATTGAAGTAAAGAATCAGAATAAAATATAAATAATGAAGAAAAACAATTTCTTGCAAATGAAAAGCAGACAGACAACAAAATTGATGCAAAGTTCTTTGTTTTAATTTCAGAAACCAACCGGATTAAATCTAAAAACAATGTTCTTTGCTTAACTTTGGCAAATTTTTCTAAATTGTTGCTTTATTTCATTGCGCAAATGTGAATTGCTTCTTTGAATTGATGTTTGCAAAATTCTTAAAACTAAATCAACAACAAATAACAACAAAATAACAATTCATTGCTTCACTTTTGATTTTCGGTTGCTTTCCTTATGCAAATCTCAGCTGTTGAAGCTTTCATTGTTTGCCTGCTCTGCTCGACCGCATTGATAGAGTATTTGGAGGATTTCCAATGCAGTCGACGACAACAACAATCAAAATGTGCAACACAACACAACACAACACGCACATTGCAAAATGTCACTTGCCACATTTATTTTGCGTGTCAACATCGAACGGCATCCAGCGTCCTCTGTCATCCCATCCACCCACCTTAGTTGAGCAAGTCCAGCAGCAACAGCATGAGGATGAGCAGTAATATATCTTCTATATGTATATATATATATAATATATATATGGATGACAAAATAGCACCAAAATAACAATCAGAGCATTTTCCTTTTGTAGTTTGAAAGCATGAAATAAAAGTATTCAACTCGAAACTTAACACAACAAAAAGCTGTTAATTGTTTTATTTTGCTTTAGGGTTTTCAAAAAATAATTAACTTCAACAAATTGTAAATAAAACTCATTGCCACAATTAGACTTATAATTGGAATGCATCCATTATGCATAGAGATCCCTCAATTCAATTTGATAGACTTTAAAAAGGCACTGTTCAATTCGGTTGCTAGAAGCAGACTTCAAGGACTCCACCCAATTAAACAAGCTTCTGCTGTCTGCTAACAGCTTAACAGTATTCCTATCACTTACTTTTAAATAACACTAATTTCCATCCTTAATTTTTATTGAGATATCTGCACTGGAACCAGCTAGATCTACCGTGTCCCCCTCTGAGTCTATAGCTACTCCATCCACCCCAGCTGCTCATCGCGAATGGCAGAATCTTTGTTGGGTTGAGGGTTTCTATGTCTTCGAGGGCTACTTTCTCTTCTTCTAGCTAAGGCGACATACTCTGCTCGGCTGGGATGTGCCTTGGGGATTCTTCCCCGCCTTACATCGATTGGTTAGCTGACTTCTTAGTCCACAAAGCCAATTCTTCCCATGGTTTTTACTTGCTTAAATCGCTTATGATTATAGCCAAAGAAAAGGCATTTGGCTTGTCAGAGTCGAGTAGAGTGGCGCCTCTGCCCAGCTCCGTTGTTGCCTCTTTCTTTCTATATATATATATATATATATATATATCAGATCTATGTATTTATCTGTATTTTTTTTTACAATTAAATTTAGATCGATTCCCCAGCAGCACTTTAGAATTCTCATTGCTAGTCACATTTTTATTAATGCTTTGCCCCATTTTTACAGCCAGCACTGTATGCATATGGATATATATAGATTTATACTGGGTTCAGTTGGTGTAAGGACTGCTTAAACGAGATGACAGTTGCCCAGTTTTTCAGCCCAATGGATAAATGGAATATGGCATTGCTCATGGCTCGCTCACCGTGCAATCTAAGCGGGTGCCATCTGTTGATAGAACAGGTGAACACACACACACACACACACACACACACACACACAGACACGCACACACACAGCTAATCGAATATGGAATGCAATGAAATGAACCACACTTGATAAGGTGCCACTTGCAAAGCTCCGGTTGCAAGCAGCAAAACAGCAAAACAGCAAATAGCAGCAGCTGCAATTGTAACCATGTGCAACGTGCCACACACACACAAATTTGGAGCAAGCTGCAAGTGTTCTGCCACCGATAAGATTTTGTTGCTTGCTTCTGGCAGGTGTGGCTAGGCATGGTTAATGCCACACTCAATGTGCAATGAAATTGATGTCAAGTGTGGTAATTAAAAGCAATTGTGTTTGCAGCTTGAATTGACTGATTGCCTGATTGACAGACTGACAGATTGACGGACTGACAGATTGACAGACTGACAGATTAAGCACAGTGTGCATAAATAAAGCAATCAACTCATCAAATTCGCACGCATAAAAAACGAATAAGCCAATTTTTGATTTGTATTGCATTCGATGCGTTTCATAATTCGTTATTTTGCATACATATTTTTCTTATTTATTTTTCTTATTTATTTATTTGCTTACATTGAATATATTTATTTATTAATTTCGTGTTTGGAAAAGTGTTTCTTTTTTTTGTTGGTTGAAATCATTTAAAACAGAAACAGAAATGTATTAAAGCTTTTGCTGACCACAAACAGGAGCAGAGAAAGTGATGAGATGTTGGCAGGAGGGGAACGGGGAGCGGGGGGGGGGGGGGTAACAGGAGTGAGAAGCAACAGCTGCATTGCGACAAGTTGCCTCACGCTGCACGCTCCATCAACTGGTGTCCAATTTGCTATGGGCAGGTTGCGAAATGGCAATGCAACAATGCCAACATATAAATCACAAAGACCCCCCCCCCCCACTCCCCACTACCTTCCAACTGGCAGGAGATAGAAACTGGATTGTTTCCTCGTCTCTCACTCTCTCTCTCTCCCTCTCTCTCTTTCTCTGTCTCCCTCTGTTGGCCTCTTTTTTTGTCTTGGCGTGTCATTGTAACCGTTTGTCAATTATGTTTCGCATGCAGTTAAAACGTTGCATTTCCGTTTGCCGCCAGGAACAAAAGGGGTGCAACAAACCCGCCCCTCCACAACCCCCCCCCCCCCTGCCCCCGCCCAGCAACCCAGTAGCTTAAGCTGCCGCAGGAGAACACCCAGAGGACAGTCATTTTGCCTGGGCCGGAAGTTTTGCGCTGACATTCATTACCATAATTCACAACAGCTTACAACATTTATGTGGCTGCTGCTGCTTCTACTGCTGCTTCTACTGCTGCTTTCAACGACCACGCCCCCTTTTACACTCTGCATTGGATAGCCTTGCAGCGCCGAGTGCCACTGCTGACATCGCAACTTGACTGAAGACCAATCGATTGTCAACGCTTGGCAGCTAATTGATATAGTGCCCCGATCCGGTCAGCTCCGGATCGATATAGATGTGTCTAGCCACTGGCACAGAGACGACCCCGACCAGGTTAAAAATATAATATGCCCAGCAGTTGCCACAAAAAGGCGCAAATTGAAAATGTGTTGCAATTATTTCAATTGGCTCGACTACATTTTCCTTAACTGGCCTTCTTTGGCCGGCTTTGCACTACACAAATTTGTGTGTTTTGGCCAACAACACTTCTTGTTAACAATTAGTGCGCCAGTTAAGCAGCTCGACTGGTAGAAATCCTGTAGAGAGTTTTATATATATATAGTAGTATATCAAAATCAGTGTTACTGATCCACTTTATAGTTTGACTTTGAATATTATGTATGATTTGGAAGGCGATAACTTTGCAATTGAAGCATTTATCGTTATCGTTATCGGGTTATGATAAAATGTGTATAAAATGGAATCGGTTTTGGATGCTGATCAAGAATATACCCTAAATATACTTTATGGGGTCGGCTATGCTCGCCTCCCCTTTGCCAAACACAAAAAGCTTTAATTACACATAAATAAACAGCTGCAAAAAAGCAGGCTAAATACAATTAAAGCTGTTTAATCCCATAATAATTGGTCATGTCAACTTTCTTAGCTTAACACCTAAGAATATTTGGGAAAAGTTGAAGTTAGCTCAGTGTTGACTTATCTGGCAACTAATAAATATTTGTTATAAATCCACTTCTGATGTGAAATAGAAATTTAAAAATATCCTACTTATATTAATAATTAAAGTATTATACAAAATAATAATATTATATTACTATCGAAATCCGTTTTTGGGAAAGAGCTCTTTGCTTATTTCATGTAGACAAATATTAAAAGTTTAAAGAAATATCAAATTTGAAGAAAATACACTTTTACAATTAATAAAAACAAATTATGAAATATTATAAATTATTGATTTAATAAAAAAAAAAAACACAAATTGTTAAATTCAATATTAAAATGTAAAGCAATCAAAAAATAATATCAAACCGGAATCGCAAGTTTGCCGGTGTTAAATAAATTCAGCTCGATCAGAAATTGAATTAAAGCCAGTTGTGAAAGCTTCAAAATTACACAGAGTACTTTCTGGCAATTGGCACACAAATTTCTTTCATGAAATTTAACTTTGGTTAATGCAAATTTGTATAATTATTCAGCTACAAAAGAAATGCAAAACAGATTTTCGCCAGAAATTGAATTCTCTGTAATTCAATAATGGCAGCGGAATATCCGGCTAAAAATATTTTCCAATGTTAAAAAATACACTGTATGGAAATTAATGAAGTATTATTTAAATAAAATTAAAAAAAAAAATCCCGTCTACTTGAAATCAATCCACAAAACGTAATTCTAAAAAAGTGACCCATGTAAAAATTGCACTGTCAATAAACTGTTGACATTCGTCGAACATTTGCCGTGTTGACAGAATACAGTTAATAAAAAGTCAAAAGTAAAAAACAAATATAAAACTCATATGGAAAATAGTTCGATTTGTTCGCTTGACATGCTTGAAATTGAAATTGAATTAGGAAAAGTTTTCAGAAGCCTTTCACAAACATTAAAACAAACAAAATATGGCAAATCAAAGGCAACTTTGTGTTTTGTGATTTGAGAGATGAGAGATGAGAGATGAGACGATATAAGGACTGAATGTGAGGGAAAAGTTTTCGGTGGCAAGTGGCAGCCAGTTGGGGGGCAAGCAGTCTCTTAAGGGGGGAGGTGGGCGTGGGCAAAGTCTTGGGTGCAGAAGCAGTTAATTATGGAAATGTCTGCAGCAATTGGAACGATTTCTATTTTAATGGCCATCTGATTTATGGGCAAATAATTCACGAGACCGAATCTGCTGTGGCAAATGGGGAATAAAAATGCAGCTGCCATCTGGCTGTTGCCACGTGGCAGGTGTGACAACCTAATGCACTGACAGCTGAATGCTTGCCACAAAACATGTACAAGAATTTGAAATGTGAAAACGAACGTGGACCGGCAAAATTTCACACGCATGTAATTCCATATGCAAATGGAACTACGGCTCAGGGCTGAGGCTGCAGCTTATCTGCGGCACAAGCAACAGTGCTTTCCGCCAGTGTGTGTGTGTGTGTGTGTGTGTGTGGCAGTTGCACTGAAAATGAAAATGGAGATGAAAATGTTTGCAAATCAAAAGCCGAGCAGACTAACGAAAACTTCACTCGCTGAACCAGAGCAATTTTCAGATCGCAGATAGCAGATATTAGATAAAACCATAGGCTCAAATACACTCAAAACAATTTTAGAGTATGTTTATAAGAATAATGTTAAGTGTTGAGTGTTGCGCTTAATGTTTTTTCCTTTCTTTTTCATCCTATATTCAAGCATACAAAAAATATCTATTCAAATAAATCAAAGAATGTGTTTTGTTATCTTTCAACGAAATTGAAAACTTGTCGCTTTAATATTCATATAGACTAATAATTTAAATGTTGATTACCTTTAACACAATTATTATTATTTATTTATTCATGTTTCTTTTTTTCATTTCAGCATTATTTATTCTTACGAGTTTCGTTTTGGATGTGGATATCCTTTTGCGGGTATTAACAGGTATTTGGTTATTTATTTATTATTGTTTATTCTTTTTGTATGTTTGATCTGCAAAATATTTATATTTCCTTTTTTTCAATGTGCAGTGGACGTGGGCCTTGTTGGGTGGGTGGCAAAGGACTTTCCGCACAGAGATGCCCACAAAAGTTGCACGTATTCATTTCAAGCATTTTTATGCGATGCTCGCTTTTGTTTTCACTGCATCCGCCGTGATGTTCTGACATAGTTTTTGTTAGTTGACATTCTCTGGTTACCTGCCGACATGTACATGTGTGTGTGTGTGTGTGTGCCACGCATGCCACACAAGATATGTATGTATTATGTATGCGTTTATGTTGCTCTCTATGCAGGCATGTATGTATGTATGTATGTATGTATGTATGCCCAGATACGCACACATTGTTGGTGTGCAGCACTCGGCTTAATGGTTATCTCAACGGACGGACGCGGCACCTCTCCTCCTTTCTCGCCATTGAGAGCCAGAGAAATGCATTGAGAGAGTGAGAGTGAGAGCGAGAGTGAGAGCGAGAGAGAGCGAGAGAGAGCAAGAGATCGGGAACTGCAAATAGACTTGCTTTGCCACCGTGCTGACAGTAAATGTTTAAAATTGAGTGCAACTTGTCGTAACTTTATTTCAAATATATGCGGAAAGTACTCACCAAACAATGCACAATGCAATCACACACACACACACACACACACACACACACACACACACACACACACACGCACGTGGACCAGTTGTTAATCTTTGAGGCGCAGTCAACGTGCCACGCAGGCGACAAAAATGGTCAAATTCAATGCATTTTTTAGACATCGAAATTTAAAAGCGAAAACTGAAATGATTTGCAAAAAACTTCAAAAGCCAACAATTTTCATTTTCAAATGTCGAATAGCCAAAAAAATATATTCATTTAAGTCGAATACCATCAACGACATAAATATCCATCTTTAGTTGTGCTCAAATTATGCATAATAAAAAATAAAATATAAATTCGATTTTTGTCATGTTTTGTCGCCTGTGTATATAAACTATATACTATATATATATATATATATATATATAGATGTGTGTGTGTGTTGTTAAGTGCTTTGCAACAAAGTTTTTGCATGCTTTTGTCGGACTGATGAGTGCCGTTTGTTGCCAGTTGCCAGTTGCCAGTTGCCAGCTGTCTGCTGCCAATAGACCAGTTGCAGTGACAGTCTCATGGCCAATTCCCAGTTCCAGTTCCATTCCGATTCGTATTGCCTTACCTTTGGCCAGTTGGCTGTTTGTACGGCATTTCTATACACATATATATATGGATATATATATATATATATTTATGAGGGCTTACTTATTTTCTTCAATGTGAATGGAGGTAGTAGAAGACGATAACGGGTGGCTGCCACAAGTGGCAGATTTTGCAGTTGTGCAGTCATAAGTTAACTGCGAAATTACATACAATTTGATGGCCCTTATATTATGGCTGACTGGGCCGGTATGTTGCCGCCCGTAAGTAGCAGTAGCAGTAGCAGTAGCAGTAGCAGTAGCAGTAGCAGCAGCAGGTTGCAAGTAGCAAGCCACACGATAGCGACTGCATTATTGACTTCAAGTTGCAATTTCGTCCTGCTGCATTTCTCGAACAAATACCGTGTTTAGCCAAAGCACGCTCCCCAAACACCAGCTACCAGCGACCAGCTACCAGCGACCAGCGACCAGCTACCAGCTACCAGCTACCAGCTACAAGCAACTCAAATAGCCGACAATCAATTGGCAATCAATGAGGACTGCACACACTCCATTAGAGTCCGGAATGGTCGCGTGTCGCATTCCTTTCATATTTGCAGCACGAATGGCTAAACGCCACTTAACTTTAACAAATCGGAATCAATATAATAACATATGCACTCCATTTCGCACAGTGAGCGAAAAGTTGCTGAGAATCAGTCGCCTTTAACTTCAAAATAAGCACATAAATCTTGAACGAAGTACAAATCCTCAGTTTGACTGTGTTTATGCAAGAATTGAGATCTTTCAGTCAAAGTATTTTCTTACTTCACATTTCTCAGAATACGCCTTAAGCTAGTAGCTAGAATTAAGATATTTAAATCAAGTAGATCTGAATAATAAAAAATTACGCTTGAATCAATATTTTCGATTTATAATTGAAGTGTTCGGAAAACACCAACATATAAATTGTAAACATGGGTTACTATATATATATGGATCATATTTGCTAACATATATCCCTTGGCAAAGGCTGGGAAAACAAGTGGAAAATGGTGGAAAATTGTTGAGTGTAATTCAATGTTGCACTATGCCTAATTGCAGTTAGGAGTAAGATTCGTCGTAGTTCGTTTGTCATGTGTTAAGAGTAGCTGGATCGTGGCCCTGTCCATGTCCATGTCCATGTCCCTGTCCATGTCCATGTCCATGTATCCTTGTCCATGTGCATGTGTATGTCCAACGCCGTTGGGGCAGTAACAATAAATTGCAAACATTTACAGTTTTGCCGTGGACTTGAGCGACAACCACTGAGGCGGAACAATGGCAACTGAGCGGGCTGTGCAGAGCTATGCAGAGCTGGAAGAGCTGGTGATTGGATGATTGCCTCCTTCTCCTTGCTGCTGGCGTTAAGTGTCAATAACCAGCGAGTGAAGCAGACAGCGCTTCAAGCAAATGTGTCCGTGTATGAGTGTCCATGTGGGTCAGTTGCCACAATTTGCTGGAGATTAAATGCGACGGATATGGCCAGTCAGCCATTTGATTTCATTTGCCATTTCCTTTAGCTGGCACTTTGGCGTTAGTTAACTGCATTTTCTTGCTGCTTCCATTTTATTAGCGTTAAGATGGATGCGTTACCTGCACGCATCTCTTTCCCTCCTCTCTCTCCCTCTCTCCCTCCCTCTCTCGCTCTGTGGCTCATGGCAAATTGCGCATTAAATGAGCTTCCTTGCGAATGCTTTTACTTGATTTTTGCTTGTAAATATATGTATCTAGTACATGCATACCCAAAAAAAAACACAGAATTCATATTTGCTGCACAATATACTTTTTTTGCACTAAATTTTCTTTCTTTTGATCCTTGTGTGTGTTGGCTGACCGACCAGACGCTGCGGGCAAAGGCAAAGGCAAAGGCAAAGGCGAAGGCGATGGATTCGAAGGACCTCACCGACCACACACAAAGTGTTTCACCTGTGCCGGCTCTGCCGGGGAGATGACTTCTTTGAGTTTGCATATCTTTGCTTGGCACCCAACCAACCAATTTAAATACACTTACACCAATCACAAGCAAAAACCAAGTAAGGAGTGAGCTCGACTAGGATATACCCTGCTGTAAAATATATTCGAAATTATTGGCCAATACCCCAATAAAAAGTTTTGCACCCAAATGTGAGCAGGTCTGCAAGTGCACTCTTTTCTTAAGGCAGTATATTTTCGACCATAACTTGGGTGTTTCTTATCCGATCTGGATGCAACTTATGCAGTTGATCAATAATATGCATATGCAAATTATGTATTAATTAGAAGATTCTGTCTTTGAAATTGTGGTATTTATTGTTATCGGAAATCGATATATATCGATAATAGAGAAACGGAGGCAGTTATCGATCAAATAAAGCAAAATTGATCTGCGCCGGGTATACGAGAACATATATTCCAAATTTGAAGTCTCTAGCTCTTATAGTCTCAGAGATCGGACAGACGGACATTGGCTATATCGACTCGGCTGTTGACCCTGATCAGGAATATATATACTTTATGGGGTCGGAGCTGCTTCCTTCTGTCTGTTACATACACACAGTGCACAACACCAATCTACCCCTTTTGCCCACTTTTAATGGGTTCAGGGTATAAATATATGCAAAACGGCTATCATTCATATGTGGAATAACTGATTCTGTAATACTCTGTCTCGAATAATAACTACAACTAAATATCGAAGACTAAACTTTAATCTCGTTTTATAAATTATTATATATAATTTAATAAAATGATCATATTTATTTAGTTTATGTAGAAACAGCTCCATTCCGAACTATATATTAATAAAATAATAAACGTATGTTTGACGATCTGTTTATTAGTCTAGGATAGAAATCATATTCTTGTGTATATTTATCAATTCTTTTAGAATAACTGGAAAATCGTTATATAATAATAATATACAAAAAGGTACAGTTTGAAGAAATTATTCTCTTGTTTAACATTTAAAATGTTCTTCATTTATGGAGTAATTTAGTCTCCTGTCTCAGCAGTAAAATAGTGCTGCCAGTAAAACGTTTACGAACGTTGCATAATAAGGAAATGCAGAATTTAATGATTTCGAAAGATTTATGAATGAAACGGAAGAGGTGCCCTTATTTTTGATTACTTTGTCAAAATATCTGCTATGTAATTTTTGTATTTATGAAGATGAACATTTTTTCGCTGTAGCAAAGTAATTCGAAAAGTAATTAAAAAAAATGTAATTTTAAAAACTATTACTAAATAAAATCAAATAGACTCAACCTGTGTGATTGTAAAGACTTTTCGCGCAAAAACATAAATTCCCCGATTCATGTAAGCGTACATCACAAAAAGCCATTCTTTGCATAGCCAACTGAAGAGCGGCCAAGAGGCTGACGAGGCAAGGCGTGGCAAGGCGTGGCAAGGCGTGGCAAGGCGAGGTAAGGCGAAGGCTGGCAGGCCGGCAGGCCGAGAGAGTGGCTGGCAGGAGTGCGAGTGGGTTCTTTGAAACTTAACACAAAGCTGAACAGGTGAACAGAGCCCGTGAGGGCCCTTTATAGTTTCAAAATTGAACCTGAAAAAATGGGAAAAGGGAAAAACAAAGCCGAGCGAGCGTAATAAGATATTGCTTGCCTGCCTTGTCATGGACAGCCTGTTGTCTAAATGCCGTCAAAAAAAAAAAAAAAAAAACAGAAAGAAAGAAAATGGGCATTGCTACGGTCAACCAACAATGGATCGGACGATGCTTTTAGAGAAAATTCGAATAATTCACATGAAAGAATGTGAATAATTTGTGAAATGAAGCCCAATTGAAGCAGCAACTAAAGCTCCAACTGCACTCAAAAGCACACAAAAATCAGCTTACAGCACAATTTAAGCACACAATTTTTTAGCTGGCAGTTTGTGGCTGGAGTGGAATTACATGTGGCAATCTTACCAGTAATCCACCATTCAAATTTGGTGACTCTAGCTTTAAATTGTGTGAAACTGATGCGAATTTAAATAACCATTTGCAATTCTGCATCGTAAAGCATAAAAATACCGCTAAGAAATACAGCATTTTTCAATCCTTTTTATCTGTGGAATATTCTGAGGTGTCAGAGGTGAACTGAATATGTAATCTACGTTCTTTCCCTCAACCCATTATTGTTATTATTATTGGGATAGCTGCACTGGGACCTACTAGATCTATACGAGAATACGAGAATCTTTGTTGGGTTGAGGGATTCTATGTCTTCTTCACTCTGCTCTGCTGGAATGTGCCTTGCGGATTCTTCATCGTTTTCACACAACCTGCAAAGTTAGCTACGATAAATACCTACCTCAACCCATTCAAAATGAGTAAATCTCTGGCTCCATAGGATATATTTATTCTTAAAGATGTTTGTCTTCCTATCTGACATCTATCAGACTCCCACCGGGCATAGGTGAATATATATTTGAAAGTTCACTCACACGGACACATTTCTGGCTTCTGTTTCTATTTGCAATAAGACAAATAGGGAGGTGAAGTGGATTATAATTAATGGCTCAAGTTGCATGCACCATTAATTGTTCAAGTCCAGTTAATTCTGCAACTGAGAGATAAGCATCTTTTTGTGCAATTTGCAATGTGCAATTTGCGCAGCCAACTAAACCAATAATAGTTTTATCCTCAAAGGACAATTGGGTTGTGTTAATGGCTCTCGGAGAATATTCGCATGCGTAATTATGGATTCCACAACTGAGATTTATATATGTATATATCCACTTGTCATATCCAGATAAGAGCCAATCACTTTGCCGGATTGCTTACTGATTGTTTTCCGAGCTTAACATTAGGCCCAAATAACAAGTTAATTAATTGATTTGCAATTTGTGATTACAAATGTAAGTTCAAACGCTTATCCGACATGTCAAAATGGCAATCACGAATAAGATAATCAATTTTACGGATAATTACACTGACACCCAAGCATAATGCAGAATAAATATATAAATAAACATTTCCACATACCATTTCCACATCCATGCGTTTTTCCACAGACATTTAAAGCAATTAGCAAAATAACAGCACAAAACGGAAAAGGGAAAACGGAAAAAAAACAGTTTGAATTGAAAAATATGCACTAATTATGAACTGTATTTCAAGCGCAAAATTAAGCGTTGCAAATAAACATGCAAGCAATGCAAGTGACAACAACAATATTGAAGAAAGAAAAATATGAAAATGAAATTGAAATCGAAATTGACAGACAAACAGACAGCGGCACCTTAGGGTTGCCAGCCCGTCGCAGAGTTGATTTGTGGCTGCTGCCACAGTACCAATTGAGTTGTATGTTAAGCAATTCATTAAATTCAACATTCCACTGTATATAAGCTATAATAATAAACAAATTTATAATTATTGGTTTTAAGTAATTACAGTAATTATTATGCAGCTTACAGACTGATTGCTCGTATGGGCACTATATATGATATAGTAATCCGATGGAGCACAATATGAGGCATTACTGGTGAGTATACATATATATATATATATCAGATAAATGTATGCAATGTCATTCCACTATATTCGTATGCTTGACACCTTCTACGATTGTAATCGATAACTCGAACTTTGCTGTGATTACATCTAATCAGCGGCAAATCTGTAAATACATAATTCCTTGCAGTCAAACAGTCAGCCAAAACAGTTAGTCAGTCAGTCAGTTAGTCAGTCAGTTAGTCAGTCAGTCAGTCAGTCAGTCAGTCAGACAATACGGCATTCTGACACAAGACGGACATGTTTTTCGCTTTTGAGGCGCATTCTCAATGAATAATTCAAACAATTTGCGGAAGAACTTTTGGGGCGCGTGAACATCAAAATGTGGTTGGCACTTTCTAAGCCAGTTCAGATAACCGCCAAAACAGTCAAATCAACCACTCAACCAGCATCCGTTCACAAATAAAGATATTTGGCTAAATGAAAACTTTGACTGACAACCGCACTCATCTCTCTGCCACATCGCTGCAGGGCGCTTTCTTGCACTTGATTTTCCACAAAATACTTTGATGTTTCCCACCCTCTCCTACTCCACCACCCTCTCCCCCTGCCCCGCCCACTTCGCGACCCCTTCGCACAACTACAGTGAAGTGTGTTACAGATTCGTGTCGAGTCTTTGCCAAAAGCATTATCTGTTTTTTGTCTGTTTGTTTGTATATCCCAGCATTCTATTCATTCCCATCCGTTTGTGCTTTGCTCTGAATGACGTCTTTTATGGTTTTGGCATTGTGATTTTGAAACCATTTGAAATACCATTTTTAGCAATTATTATTTAATATTCGATTAATCGATTTATTGGTTAATCACGAAAGAAGAGAAAAATCTGAAAAATAATAATAAGCATAATTTATTTCTTCTTGTAAAATAATTAATTTGCGCGAATTTCACTAATTTCCAACAAAAACAGGTAGCAAATCTAATCAAATTAAATCTATTTCAAAACAACTACAATCTTAAAAAGGGTATCATTGTCTCGACATAATCCAAATATTGTTTTTTCATTTATTAATATCGATGAATGGATGGCAACTGCATTTATTTATTAATGGCAAAAATGTGTTAAACTTTAAATGCATACAAATTTCAGTGCTCGAATGCAAGTGACCCAAAACAGGTGTCAATAATTGGTCAATTGGGTAACCAACCAGAGGACAACGATGAGTGGAGAAGCGTCATGTGCAACTGTCTGGCTTCCCTCATGAGTATTGCATGCTTATCTGGGCTGGTGTCACAGCTATAAAAGACGTGTGCCCCAGTTGGTGGCATGTCAAACAGAGACAAGTGGCATACGACACGATGTTCTGGCGCAAAAAGGAGCAACGAGATGAGTACACCTTTGAGGATCTGACACGGTTCCCAATAACATTCTACAAGACGATAGGCGAGGATCTGTACTCGTCGCGGGACCCCAATCGATTGCGTCGCTATTTCTTGCGTTTCTATCTGGTGCTCGGCTTCATCAACTTCAATGCGTATGTTGTCGGTGAGATTGCCTATTTCATAGTACACATTCTGTCGACGACGACCCTGCTGGAGGCGACGGCTGTGGCGCCCTGCATTGGCTTCAGTTTCATGTCCGATTTCAAGCAGATTGGCATGACGGCGAATCGGAAGGCATTGATCCAACTGCTGGACGATCTGTGTGAGATCTTTCCCTTGACCAAGGAGAAGCAGCTGACCTATCGGGTGGCCTACTATAAGACGCACATGACACGCGTCATGTGGCTATTTACGGGCCTCTGTATGACGTACACGACATCGTTCAGCTTCTATCCGGCCATCAAATCGACGATTAAATATTATTTTATGGGCTCGGAGATATTTGAGCGCAATTTCGGTTTTCCCATCCTGTATCCGTACGATGCCGAGACGGATATAACTGTCTATTGGATCACCTACTGGGGATTGGCCCACTGTGCCTATGTGGCCGGTGTCTCCTACGTGTGCGTCGATCTCCTCCTCATCACCATAATCACCCAGCTGACCATGCACTTCAACTACCTGGCCGACACACTGGAGTCCTACGATGGTGATGCCCACACCGACGAAGAGAATCTCAAGTTTGCCCAGAACTTTGTGGTTTACCATTCGCGCACCTTGGAGTAAGTTTGCCATCGATTCGAGATACCATAGATTCCAACAGATAGAAATGAATTCACCAAATTTCAAATAGAGTTGAGTAATATTATTCATTTATTTAATTCATTTCCAAAGAATTGCTTAAAGTTGAAAACTTAAGATAAGATTAGAATTGATCAAAATCAAAATCAAAATTGGTGTATTTAAATGAAATTGCTGTGTTTTTTAATTGTAAGAAATATTTATATATTTATACCTTATATGTGAATATTCAAATTATAGCAAGTAAAAAGTAAGCATTATTTAATTAGGATTTTGATTAGGTATGCATAACGTTATCCTCATCGTCTGTAGAACTTGTCTCTATATTTAATGAATATCATCGATTGCAGCATCTGCGAGGAGGTGAACAAAATCTTCAGCCTAACAATCTTGTGGAACTTCATCGCTGCCTCGTTGGTCATTTGTTTTGCTGGCTTTCAGATCACCGCCTCGAATGTGGAGGATATTGTGCTGTATTTTATATTCTTCTCCGCATCGCTGGTGCAGGTGTTTGTGGTGTGCTTTTACGGCGATGAGATGATATCCTCGGTGAGTCTTACTCATCATATTATATATATTCCATATACTCTATACCCTATTCCATGTAGAGTTCGCGCATTGGCGAAGCGGCATTCAATCACAATTGGCTGGGCTGCGACTCCAAGTACAAACAGATCATGCGTTATATTATGTTGCGCAGCCACAAGCCAGCCTCGATACGACCGCCCACATTTCCGCCCATCTCGTTCAACACGTTCATGAAGGTCATCAGCATGTCGTACCAATTCTTTGCCCTGCTCCGCACCACCTACTACGGCTAAGGCGAATGGTTTATGTCACTTGTTGATTGTAGCTTAATTAACTGAATAGCTGCTTACACTCGAATTAGAACCGAAGTTCGATTCGTCCTGCGATATATTTTGTATTTTGGTTTATTAATTTTGATTAAGATTTGTTCACAAATTAAAAATTCAAATTTGCATGCTCAAAAAGTGCTGTCGATCTGACAACTTTACATTGTAAAACAGAAAATATTATTAATTACTTATCAATGTTGATATGTTGAAGATTGTATTGTAGAACAAAATTGTCAAATTGATTTCGATTGCTTATAAAATTAACACTTCCCACAAATAAAGAGGCCTAATGTCTTATTAACCTGGTCATTTGGCTGCCTATTTATTGTTAAATTGTTCAGTTGGCGTCCTTAAAGGCAATTGCAATGGCAACTTAAGTCAATAAATGCAAATCAGAGTGTCTTAATGTATATTTAATTACGCACGTAAAGCACTTGTTAATCGCAGACACATTCCACATTCTCGGTTTATTTAATTACAATTCACATTTGTTAGTGCCTCACACTTAATTATTAAATGAACGAATCTGTGAATTTGTAAAGGGCACTTAGTCAACGAATTAAGGACAACTCATGTCAAATGCCAATTGGATAGATATGTGTACATATGTAAATCTCATCGTACAATCTCTATAAATACAAGTTGAAGTCAGAGACCAATGAGTAAATAGTGTCAGGCTGATCCAGTCATAAGCTTGCTCCTATTAATCCTTGTATTTTCATTTTCATTTTCATTTACATTTCCCTTCTTCATTTCCATTTCCATTTCCATTTAATGGCGCACCTGAATACGAACGAGCTGCTCAAATTGAGTGGTTTGAATAAGGACAGCTTACGAATGAGCTTATCAAGTATACGCAATCATTTGCATAATCTTCACTGGGGTCCTGGCAGTTTATAGGATTAGCTATCGTTTGCTAGTTATTATGATTGCTGTGACATTTTCACACATTGTGCTCAAGTGAATGACAATTAATTCTTAATTAATATTCATACTATTTGTTGACGCAATATTAATTGCAATTATTTAGTCATCTAAATGACATGCAAATGGCATGAGAAGCACGACATGAATTGCACTCATTATATTCACATCAATATTGAGGGACTGCAAATAGACAAACAAACAACTGAGCGAGTTGTGTGTATTTTGTTCATGTCCATGTTTACTTCATTTATGAATTGAGGCATGTTTATTTATTTATTTAAGTGTGCCTGTCAACAGTCAACAACAGTCCTTTCCCATTACACGTATTTGAATATTTAATTGCATATCAGCAATTTGTAAATATTTACTACTCACACCACTCACATCTCTTTTGAGTAGTTGTTTCGAATAAATCAATAAACATGACCAGAGTGTGTAGAAGGGGCTGATTGATGGAAGTGTTTTAGATAATATCAACTAAATGCTACATGCTGCATGCTACATTCTTTTATAAAATTGTTCATTTTAAGTGTAATTAGAAAGATTGTCAAACAACAAGAATAACATAAATAATAATAAGAGTTGAATGTTGTTTGAATGATTGACAATAAATGTAAAAATATGTCAAATGTAAGAAATGTGAATGTGAATGTGAATAGCGATTAATAATGTAGTTGAAATGCAGCTGATTTTGTTGTTGTTGCTGCTGCTGCTGCTGCTGGTTGTGCCACAAACGACATCTGGGAACGAATTTCATTTGCCATTCGAGGGCAGATGGCAAGTCATTAAAAACTTGAAAATCATTGCTGGGCGACTCTTTGCAAATGTGTCTCAAAATGTTGTTAGTTGTTCTTGTCTTTTGGCGGTTTCAAGTTTGTTGCATGACAGACAGCCACAACTGGCGCACACACACACACATATATATTACGTAGTTAAAGTCCCAAATGCGCCACTAATTTGTGGGCATGTTTAATGCTTGGCTGGCTTTTTATGACCATCGTCTGAGGAATGCGCCAAAGCGCCATCTTATACAGTCAGAACACGTGCCACAACCGCTGCCAGCGTTAGACGAGCTTGGGGCCCACATAAGGCGGCAGGCACAGGTACAGTTGTGTTGCCCCTGCTCAGAGCTAGTCAGCCAGTCAGCCAGTCAGCTAGCAGCTCTTCACCTTCGCCAAGTGCTGCTGTTGCAAGTGCGTCTCACTCACCCAAACACACTCAAGTACTCGCAAGTGTTTTCCCCTTGCCCAAATACAATTGAAATGCGTACAACTTTATGCCACCTGCTTCAAAATATGTGTGTCATGCTGAGTGCGGCACAAGCACAATCCAAAATCAAATGTTGCATGTGCATATTTCTCCCAACATTTTCTGGTGTTGGCATTGCAAGTGTTTATTGCTCTACTTGCCTCATCCTCATTTGCAGCCTCGGCTACTTTGCTACTTTGCGCTATAATCCTATAAGCCTACATCCTGCCAGCCAATTCAATATATATAAATATATGTATATATATCACTCACTGGCAATCACAAATCGGCAAATCCTATATATATAAATCTCTCGCCATTGTTGAGCTAAAGCTACCAAATGAAATAGTTTTATTAGCGATTCATTAAAGTATCTCGCAGTTTAACTCTCTCGACCAGATCATTCTTATTGATCAGAAGATCTGATTTATTTTATATATATAGATATTGATAGGAAGTATTCCCAAAGTCGCAGATCAATTTATAATTGTTTTAATTTTTAAGAATGTTTTTTTTTATATTATTTATTTAGATGACGGGCTTTTCCGTGTTGCAATTAAACTTTGAACTGCCCTGTTTTCTGATGTTGCCACTGCCCCAAAGGAGCACAGTAGCAATCCCATCTTGCTGCAGCATAAATCATGCTTGCCTGCCACTGCTATATATATATCTAATATATATATATATCTATATATATGTATATATATATATATATATCGCGGAGAGAGTGAGAAAATCACATTACATGTTTTTAACAGCGAAAGCTATAGCTGAGTGTCAGTGTGTGTGTATTGGTGTGTGTATTGGTGTGTGTGTGTGTGTGTGTATTGGTGTGTGTACTGCATTATTATGTATGTGCACGTTAGGAGCTTTAATAACTTCACTTACACTATTCTCGTATTCATATTCATATTCATATTTAGGTTAGCACGTGCGCCATTCCTGACTTGACTTCCTTGCCTCATTGGCTTCGGCTACGTGTGTGTATGTGGGCCCCATTCTCTCTCTCTCTCTCCCTCTCTCTCTCTCTCTCTCTCTCTCTCTCTCTCTCTCTCTGTCTGCTAGTGGCTGCTATAACTGCTATAGCTGCTGAAACTGCAGCGGGATCTGGCTGCGGGTGTAGCAATGTGGGCTCTGCTGCGAGTGCCTGTTGGGTATTTGCACATTTTAACGGATTTAATATGAAAATTAACAACCACACACACACACACACACACACACACACACATAGGCACCCTCGCGATGCTGCTGTTGTTGGAGTAATTTGCGTTCATAATAATGAATCCAGCAACTGGATCTAAGGACCTGGTAATGCCATCTTGTCAGCAGCTGCACTTAGTCGAAAAACTTCCTAAAATAGCAACAGCAGTCGTTGCTATTCCTCTCTTTAGTTTAACCCACCAAAACCCAGCCAAGCCACCCATCTCCCTTTCATAGCCCAACCACCTAACATTAACCCGTTTGCTGCTCCCACCATTTGCAAGTTAAACAATTATTCAAGACGTGACTTTTTGGCATTTAAATATTTATGCGCACACGTTTTGTAAGCGACACACACAACACACACACACACACAACACACACACACAATACACACGCACAACTGTCACAATGTAAAATTTGTGTTAAGTTGACGTTGCCAAAGGCGTGGAAATTTGTTTGTTTATTTGCCAATTGTGGCGTGGTTTCTTTGAATTTGCCTTATATCATAACACACACACACACACACACACACACACACACACACACACTTCATTTCACATTCTCAAATGGCTGGCATCACACACAGGTATCATGATTAATGGCATTGCAGAGTCAGACATTAACTAATACAAATAGTCATCTATGCAAATCCCACCTAATACATAATCCATAAACATGCTCAGTTCTTCTTGAACAAACGGGTTTTGTTAACTTTTCATTTCCATTTTAACTGAATTCTCGTTGAATGTGAATAAAAGATAAACAAAAGCCAAGCTGACTTTTGAGTTCATTGTAAACTGGCTGACTACAGTTTGATACGTTTGTGTTTCCTATCCGATCTCAATACAATTAATACACTACACATTAATACAATAATACTGGCTGGAAAGGCCACTCTATCAACCCTTCTCTCGGATAAGGAAGCTCAAAATCAGCGAACATAATACACTCAGACTCAAATGACAAATGGCTAAATGTCAACTGTGGTCAAATAGCACGCCAAACCTGGACCTGGACCAATTTAAATAGTAAACGCAGTAAGCAAATGCGTAGTCGAAGGTAGAATCTCCGGAACACTTCCTCCGCTTCTGCACCGCACTGACGAGCAAAAGATGCGCCATATTAGCAAGTCGAAAATGGTAAGGGAATATGGGATTAGCCAGAATTGTGAAAGCCATAAATGCAACTGGCTGATTTACCCACTGATTCAGATATGAAGCGCGATCCACAACGTATCAGAACGGGTCAAAAATGGCCCAAGAGTGTCGACAACCGTCAAACCTAACCTAACCAGGAAATATTATCTATAAATATTATAATATATATATCTAAATATGCATATAATTGTCTTCTTGTAACTTAGCATTCTGATGAAATCGTTATTCGATTGCTTGCATTTATATATAGCCAAGTCTTGCAATTGGTTGTCGTGTGAACAGTTGCTGGAACGATTGGCTCGAAATCGGTTTCAAATAAATAAACGTAGTTTCTAGTAATTAACTACATATGTTGGTAATTTGCACAATACATTTGCAGTTACAGTTCACATTTCGATTCGTTTCCCAGGCCAACAACCACAACAGCAACAACTGGCAACAACTGCCAACAACTGGCAACAACAACAACAACTGTTTTTGTCTTCCACAGGCATAATTCAGCTAAGTATTCCCCTCCATCCATCCCAACCAAAACCCAACTGATTTCATCAGCACTTCCGGTAATGGGCTGGCGAAAAATAAGTAGAAAAGTAGAAAAAATCGCACACCTTTCACGGCCAGCGATTTATGCGGAAACCCAACCAAGAAAACAAAAAGGCGAAAACAAGAAAAAGTCATTGTCTTGCAATGTTCTCATTGGCATGCCCCTCTTATTGGGAAAATGATAATATAATCGGGAAAAACTGCGACAATCAAATAAATAATTCAGAGTGCTTTCTGCAAGGGCTGCATTAGAAAATGAACAGTCTAAAATAATTGAGAATTGAGAACGTGGCAGTCGAGCGTAACCGACTGTGGAATACTCTTTGATCTTGAATCGATCTTAGCATAATACGCAGCTTTACACATTTGAGAGATATGTGGTTTTATTGACGTTTTCGAATACCCAAATTGAGTCCAATTGAATTTAGAATTTAGATTAATTGCGGTTCAAGTTTGTTCTCTGCAATATACCAAAACTATTTTGGTGTAAAAATCTTCTGTTCAGATATAAATGAATATTGCAAATACTGAACAAATTAATAGCAAATAGTTTGAAAATGTGTTATTATTATTATTATAACACAAATAATCATAGGACAGTGCTTAAAATTGATTGTCGTATGCAAAAATTCGGAGAACAGAAAACTTCAATATTCAGTCAGTGTTCATTCATAAATCATAATAATGGTATGCAAATTGTCGGTATTTATGTTCAAAGTGGTACCTGGCTCGCGTATAACTATTTAGCTGCGAGTTGTCAGCCGTTAAATGGGTCAAATGCATTTGGCCAACACGAAAAACGTTAACGTTAACGGAATAATACGCGGGGAATGGTAGTGGTGAGGGTAGGTGGTGAGTTTTGTGCAAATGCACTGGTTTTGTCAGTGAACTGGGCCATTTATACATATCTCCAGGAGAATCTCACATGGCCACCTCTGGCGTAGGAGGTGATAATCACCATTGACCGCAACACCCATTGCCAATTACCGATGCGTCTTGAGTGGGCTTAGTGTTGTTGGGCCCATTTGGGATAAATGCAGGTGCACTGTGGTCAAAGGGGCGGACACATCATGTCGAACATGACTATGCAACAACGACAACGACAACGACAACAGGTGGCAATGACATCCGCTTCCGTATCCGGGTCATGCAAAAGTGGCCACAACACAAAAACACACACAACACACAACACACAAGACACAAAAACAAAAACCGAACTGCTCCCAAATGTGCTGCGTGTGCCTGCATTATTACACACATGAGACGACAGGCAATTGTTCTGGCTAAACTAAACCCTAATCCCTAACCCCTAAGCATGTTTCTGTTCCCGTTCCCGTTCCCGTACCCATTCCCGTACCCGTTCCCGACCCTACCTCTACCTCTCTCTTGGCGACAAGGACTGACTGAAAATCACAGGTGATTACCATAAATAATACTGGCCAAATGTACAGTTAAAAGCCCCTAGCAACACCAGCAACACGCAAAAATGCAATTTCAAAAAGAGTTTGACTTGTGGATACCCTCTACATAAGTCATTAACTTGCATATACATATAGTAATCGATAGATCCATTCACTTGCCACTTGATCAATCTTATGCCAAATCCGAATGTTTTATCTTTAAATATAGATTTGATATTCGTATAATTTGTAAAAAATTAACGAAATATTTTTACACAAAGACTTAAATGCCATGTTTGAAGTACCGATAACTGACCTGTTTCCTAGGATTACCTCATCCAATGCAATGCAAATCCGAAGAATATACGAACAACATGGTCGAAAAAGGTCAAACTTAGTAGAACAACTTGACATAAATAAAAAGTAATTAATTCATATGTAATATAAAAAAAGAAGTGAGAACATTGCAAGAATTAATCTCACCAATCATAGAAGGACGTCACCAGTGATGTAACTTTCTAGTTTGCTAACTGTTTCTCTAAAATAGAGCGTTTTTTTCAACGTGGAAGTGGACGTGGCCCCAAAATGGGTGTTGACAATAACTTGCAACAGCTTGTCTATCGTAAGTACAAATATTCCAAGTTTCCAGTTAATAGCTCAGGCAGTATGAAGCTCATGGCGACAGGCGAAAGGACAGAGGCATCGACCAATATGCTCTTAACCAACTTTGAAATGTGCATCAAAGGAGATGGAACAAAGCCGTGTTCTGAGTGTCTTTAATTAACATTCGATATGCCATTGCCTAATTTGATTTGCTTTCTGTTTAGTGCTTCATTAATTGCTTTGACTTTCTTTGCTGTGCATTTGATTTCTCTTTGACTGCTTTTTTTAAATGAATGCTCGCTTGCAAAAGGTTGAAAGTTTTCGCTTAAGTCAGCAATATTTTGATGATTTTTGCTGCAAAACCTCATCGCTCTTTTACGATCCTTTTCCCTTATATCTCTGCCTCTGCCAGCAGCAGTCTGCTATTTGTTCTCATCCTCTCAGCAGCCCTTTCACTTTTGCCGGATCTCTTTTCATTTTTTCCAATGCTTCCCTTCTCTGCATAATTAAGTGCAATTACACAACAATAAAAACGATTAATCTGCAATTAAAGTTCAAAGATCATTTTAAATGGTTATATCTTCCTCAGTTTTTAAGTTAGTTAGTTAGTAGCAAAAAGTATCGTCAAAAAACAAAAAGAACAACAACAAATTATTTTTGTAAGTTATTAAATATGTCAACTAGTTAATGGCTGTGGTGCATGTGGCATTATTTCGTTGCCCTTTCTGCAGACGCTTGCGTCGCCTTATGTATTTTTGATGAAAATGTATGGCATACATTTTGGGCGCCTTTAAAGTTGCCTTTTGAGCTAAATGTGTAAGGCTGCGCATGTGTGTGTGTGTGTGCGTGTGTGTGTGTGTGTGTGTGTGTGGACTGATCAACCCAGTTTCTGGAGTCACTTTATCACACCAGCCGCATAATGCAGCACTCCAGCTCTCAGTTGCTTAGTTCTATTGGCATCAGAAGTCACCAGGTGCCAGGTGCCAGAGCCGGAGCCGGAGCCGGAGCCGGAGCTCCGTTTCCCTTTTGAAGTGTGTTTTTTACTTCTTTTTTTTATGTCGACCCATTTTGCAGGTTCATGAATTGCATGGGCATGGCACACATATGTGGGGCCCCGTCTCACATGCCTCATCGGCCAGTTGCTGCAACGTTGTGAGCTGTGCGAGTGCCTGCCTGGCAGGCGTTTCCTTTAAACATTTTTGGTCGCACATTGTAGCCGTCTAATGAACACATGAATAAAATATGCGATTTGCTTAACTTTGCACGCCATACCAAAGCAACTGACTTGCCCCCAAGGACTGAGACTCAGAGAGAGAGAGAGATAGAGAGCCGGAGAGACGGAGAAAGAGTTAGAGAGATGGATAGAACACGGCAGATGCACTCAGAAAAATGTAGAAAATTGTCTCAACAGCTAAGAAAATAAGAAACGAAATATACTAAAAATAACAAAACACAAACAACAAAAAATATTTCCAATTTTTACGATATATACTTAAAAACAAAAACTGATATTTTGATTATTTATTTAAAATAGAAAATAGTACAATTTAGCAATGAAGACATAACGTAACATTCAATATATTTATATTTATATTTATATTTATATTTATATTTATATTTATATTTATATTTATATTTATATTTATATTTATATTTATATTTATATTTATATTTATATTTATATTTATATTTATATTTATATTTATATTTATATTTATATTTATATTTATATTTATATTTATATATATATTTATATATATATATTTTTTTTTTTTGTTTCGGTGTATTAGAAAAGCAATAGAAATGGGACCAGGACCTGCTGCTCATCACATCAAGTGCAGCAGAAGCAGCAGGCATATGAAGGGTAGATGGATTTGATATTTGAGAAGAGGTGGCCAAATGGGGAGACGAGTGAGGCAATGGGTTTGATTCAGCAGATTTATCTTGGTGGCGCAGGCAGGAAGCTTTTGTTACTGATCCACTGACGACGAATTCAAAAAACGTTGAAAGTCACTCAACAGTTTAACAAAATGGCGTCGAGTGGTGATAATGATGATGCCGTTTGAGAATCTGTGTACCTTGTGCATTGGATTTGCAACTTGCCATCTACACTGTGCCACTGTGCCACTCTGCCACAAAATGGCCTATTTGATTGCTAGCTATCTAAGAATAAGCGAACTAATTGACACAAATCGACCAATTACAATTTCGCGTTATCAATAATTATTTTGAAGAAATCCACTTTTAAACCAGAATATTTTATTGATACAGTAACGAATCAGAAGTGAATAGAACGACAAGAACTTTACCCAAGAATATATATATACATATATATACACTCCACGAAATTCGATTAAAGCTGCATAAAAACAAAATTTGGATTGATTTAAAGCTACAAGTATCGCAAGTGTCATGTTGAACAAATTTTATCAGGTTGTAATCGATTGGTTTAGAAGAAAATGAAGTCGAAGCCAGATTAAATTCGGCAAAACAAAAACCATATATCCTGGACCCAGGAGTGGCAAAATGAGGTATTTTCTGATGAGAACGAATTTAATCTCGATGGTCCAAACGGTTTTAATTATTACTGCCACAATTGCAACAAGTCTGAGAGATTTTTCCCTACTAGAAGCTGAATTCATGATCTGGGCTGCATTCAGTTATCACAACAGGACCCCAATGTGTAAACTATCAGGCTTTATGAACTTTATGGAGCATCAACCAGGCCCAAATCGAAAAATGTTCTTGAATCGATGGAATTTTTGAGGCTGGACACATTATTAATTTGTTATTTCTATGCAATTTCTATATGTTATATTAATTGTTTTAGCACCTCACATTTAAAAGAAATGTAATTTGAATAACAAATTTACCGTTAATGTTAAAAAGGGTCTTTTTTATTTGGCGTGTATTTAGAATTGAATTGTGGAACAAATAAATAAATTTAAGAAAAAACTAGTGCCATTAATCGAATTTCGCAGAGTGTATATGTAAATAGATTATATCGGATCGCTTAAGTTCACGTTAATTAATTCAATTAATAGTTTGAGAATAAAAGGAAAATCAATTTGAGAAGCTGTCGAAATGCCCAAGAGAATATTAGCGAATAAAAAATGACTTATAAATGCCGATGAGATAGGGATTTATTTCCGAGCATTACATAAGCGTACAGTTAAAGTAAAGCTTCGCTTCCTAAAAATTGAATTGTTATTTCTAAGAGCCTTGTTGTTGTTGTTGTGGCAGTCAATACGTGCTATGGAAAATTGGAGCAGCGATAAAAATGTGGCGCCAAGCAGCTGATGGTCAAAAAAATCGAAAGGCGAATAGAAAAAACCAGTTAAACCCAAACAGAAGCGGTTCAATGGACACGTTTAGACAAGCAGACAAGGATTTCTTATAGAATTAATATAAAGCTACGAACTACTGCAAAAGGACGAGTCACTACGGAATGACGGAAGGACGGAGGGAAGGAAGGAAGGAAGGAAATAAGGAAGCACAGCAGCTCGGAATCAAAATGGAACAAAATAGAATAACACAAAGAGCAAACCAAAAGTTCTGCCATCCACATCTTATTCCATGCAATTCAATTGCCAAGCGAAAATTTGAAAGCAGCCAAGGCAGAAAGGCCTCAAGGGAGAGGAGGAGCAGGGGAAGGCTGGTCGCAGGACTATCGACACTGACGACAGCGAAGACAAAGGCAAAACCAAGTGGTAGTCAAGACCATAGTCAAACCCAAAAGGTTAAGTGGAAAGTTGAGCTGAGCTGAGTTGAGTTGAGTCGTGCTAAGCTGAGCTGAGCTGAGCTGAGTCGAGCTGAGCTGAGCTGAGTTAAGCTGCGAGCAGATCAGACTGTCAAATAAAAAACGCCTTCCGTATTACAACAATTTAATATGTGGAAGCCCTGACTCTGTCTGAGTCATGTGAGAGCATTGCTTTCACACCACACCTCCCCCCAAACATGCCCAATCTTTCTTGCAGCATTGTTATGGGTCGTATGAGTGATTTATTTGATGTCGTCATGTGGCGCGTGCCACACGCAAATCATCTTTTACTGTAACGTGGCGCATTGCATGCCAACTGCTGCATGCCCCCGTTGCCGGCAATTGTTGCAGCCACTTAAAGAACCTCATAAACAACATAACTAGCAATGTGTATTGGCCCATTGGGATTTGGCTTAAATCAAGAAAGAAGCCATTTGCTTACCGAAACCTATCCAACTATAATTCCACTAACCATTGAACAAATATAATAATAATAATCTAAGATTTTTATTTGGTATCTATTTTCTCAACTATTTCTCCTTATTTTTTAATTGAAAAAATAAACTAATAATAATCTAAAGTAGAAGATATTAGTTGGTTAAAGAACATTGAATCGTTCAACATGTTCTCGGGCTCAAACTAAAAGTTTAGGCCTGATGTAAGCACCACATTTGCATGATTTTGTCAACATTTCTTTGATACAGTAAGCCTTAAAGTCCATCAGGACTGTCACTGAGTGCCAGTGAGTGCCAGTGAGTGCCAGAGAGTGCCAGTGAGTGAGTGAGCTTCAAGCTGAGACGGGTCCACAACTGTATCAATTTGAACTAGCCAAAAATATCAAAAGCCTGGCGAACGGACGAACAGTCAGGTGACCCCCCTCCCCCCAGGGGAAAACGTGGGGGCGTGGGGAAGGATGTAGCTGGAGCGGCCAACAGGACATAGAGGTCACAGAAAAGCCAAACTCAGTACTCGTTCGCTTCATAAAGTGGCGCGCACAAGTTAAACGCGAGCTTGCTCAAACTATTATTACTCTTGGCCCATCTACACACCTTGAGATATAGGCAACCCCTACAACCCCTCACCCCCTCCTCGTACCCCTACCCCTACAAGTGACTCTCAAAATGTTACATGTTTTTTATGCTATGCGGTTTAGTTGTTTGTTAAATTGAACAATTTATTATGCCCGCTGTAGAGAGTACTAGCAAAGCATTGCCATTGCGTATATATTCTTGATCAGTGTCACTAATCGAGTCGATATGGCCGTGCATGTCTGTCCGACTGTCAGAACTCAATCAGTTTAAAAGCAATCTTGAAAATAACTTGGGTTTCATCCGTAAATTTGCTGCAGGCATGGATCGGAAATGACCGGATCGGACCACTATATCATCTATCACTATCGAAATATAAGTTGTAAATCATATGTTCCCCTTATATTCGGCTCTCGAGAAACTAGACTAGGAAATACCCTGAACCCAGTTGTTATATACCTTAAATCGATTAAAATGCTCATATTATCTATATTATTATATATTACATATTATATATATATATCATAAAAAGTTTAAAATCGGAATACGTTTTGTTGTGTAAAACGAAAAATATGATCTAAATATTAAACGTAAAAAATTGGTAAATAATATTTCAACCTGCGAACACAAATATATATCTAAGCAATTTAAATCCGGTCCGCAAGGACCTTTCCTGCTGCGTTTATTTTTGCTGATGTTGTTGCTGTTGTTTCTGCTCCTGTTGGCAAGGATATCCTGCCGGCTAAGATGTAAAAGCAGCTACATAAAGGACAAGTAAGTCAAAAGGCAGCAGTAAAAGTAGCAGCCAAATCAGCAGTCGAATGCAATAGTTTAGCATTTGTTTGCTGCTCTTTTGTTGCAGTTGAATGCGCCACATTTCACTTGCATTTTATTAGCCAACAGTTTTCAATGCCTTTGGCCATTTTATGCGCCCATATCAGATGCACCCCCCCACCCCCTACCCCCTACCCCCTCTTAGACTGTGGCTGCTATCGCACAATTGAATAGAACATCAAATAGTTTATAGAGCTGCAATAACTGCTGCTGCTGCTGCTGCTGTGCTTGGGCCAAAGCATTATACATCAAAATGACATGAAGACCCATAGAGGCACACCAGTAGACCCACCGAGACTTAGACCCATTGAGCTGGTGCATCCATATACACAGCTCAAGATGAAGTCAGCCAATTAAAAAGTTTCTAAACTCAAAACAGAGTTGAAAAACAATTTTTACCATGCTCTTGCCTGAATACCCCTGACACCAGATCATAAACAAACTGTAAAAAAAAACAGCTTTTATAAATTGTATATATCGATGTGAATCCTGAATTTCTTATATATGAATGCACTAACTACCAGAATTGGCTGCTTGCCTGAGATACATCTAACTTTCACATCATTTTTGCTTGCCCGTGGGAGAAAAGTACTTTTCTAATATTAACGTACTTTAATATTATTGAATAAGCATTAATCTGTTGTTGTTTTTTAATTTATATAAATAGGAAATTAAATTGTTCAATAAATTTGTATAGCCTGGCAGAGGATATTATAATTTTGCTGTGATACAACACATGTCGAATCGGTCCGTCTGTCTGTAACAACGCCAACTGGTTCTTCGGTTAAAAAGCTATCCTGAATGGAATATATCCGTATTTTTCCGTATACTTATTTTGACAACTAGACTGTGTGTATAAATATGTGAAAATGTATGTGGAAATTAATTTGTTGAGCTGACTCAAAGGCTTATATAATTGGTTTGGATGCTTACAAAATCAATGGTGCTCGTGTTCGTTGTGTCAAATTCGTTTCAATTAACGCATTTGGCCTGTGGACTATTGTCATTAGCATGAATTCAAGTTGCAAACAATGAGCACAAAATGAGGCAACTTTGTTGCAAATCTGTTAAAGTTGCTGGCGTGCGTGATAATTCGCTGTTTCTTTGTTTTTTCAATTGCTGCACGCAGCATTTGTATGCAACGCAATATTTTGTGGCACGCACTGCAATTAGCCGTTAAAGTGAGCGTTGCTGTCGACAGCTGCTGGCAGACGCATTCAAATTGAAGCAATTTTACGTCGGCTTGCTGCTGTGTGAATTTCCAAAGATGAACATACGATTTTCTTCAGTGATTCGCAATCGATCTCGATTACATTTTTGCAGATTATTGGTAATTAATTCAATAATATTTATAAATGCTAGTTTGCAGTTTGCAGTTTGCAGTATTGATTAAGGCAAAATAAAGCTAAAACCATACAGAATAGGTTATAAATAATTGCATATGGAAATTATAATTTACTTTTCAACAGCATCCCTTTCAAAACGGAAAGCTTATCCATTTTCCATTTGGAAATTATCGATTTAAAAGATATATCTTTAAAACTGCGGTTTTTATTGCTATCGATTTGTATCGATACTCGCGAGCTGCCTGAGCTATTCTTTCTGTCTTTTATTTGATCAAAGAATGTTTTCTGACAAATTAATATAATATTATATTATTATAATTAATATTATTATATTAATATATAGATTTTGATATATTTTGTATATATGTATGTATTTCTGCCGATCACCGAAGCTCTTTTAATTTTTTTAGATAAATGCATTTAATTGATGATCATTTGTGCCACATTTGCCCCTCAAAGAGATAGAGAAAGAGTGCGATTCAACGAGAGAGAGAGAGAGAGAGAGAGAGAGAGAGAGAGAACTGCTTCTTTTCTTCATTTGAGATGCTGTGAGCAAAGATTTTATGACATGGCAGATGCCAAATACGAAATACAAATCGTGCACAAAGTGGCTGTTGTTGAGTTGGTGGCGATGGTCCCCAGGAAACACACTGCCACCAATAACCAGAACAACAAATAAACACCAAATTAATGACAAGAACTTCTAAGGCGCAGTCGAGTCGTGGTTGCACAACCAGCAAATACCCTGTTCACGTTGCTGTCTAAATAAATGTATGAAAGTATAAAAGACGTGAAAGAAACACGAACAGAACCAGAAATGTGGATACCAAAATGACAAACAAACAATGACAACATTTCCCTTTTTATATGTATAACTTACAGGGTATATTAATAGCAACAACAACTGCGATTGCAACTGCAACTAGTATTAGCTGCTAGGCATACACACATATAACATTCCGCAAACTAAGCCGCAGCAAGCTCGCTCCAACTAGCCAAAGTTGCAGTTGCAGTTGCAGTTGCAGTTGCACATCTGTCCATCTATGTGTGTGTGTGTGTGTGTGTGTGTGCGTACTTGCTTATAAATAGCAAAGTACTACCTCAACTAGATGTCCATTTATTGCATCACTTGTTGGTGGATGGGAAAGAGTTTTGGACGGTGGCAACTTCGACACCAATAAACATAAGTGCCATTTGCTGTCAGCCAGACACTTTGATGGATGTTATTGCCCCAAAACAACAATATATATATATATATATATATATATATATATATATGAGTATATTTAACTAAATATTTCGATATGTATACAAATACATAGCTTAACTCGTATTTGAATGCGTCCCAATTTGTTGGTAACACGTTGAAAATTTATGCACATCCCACACAGATACACTCCCAGGGTGAACTAAATGGGATTTTGGGATAGAAATGAACATAAATAACAAAAGTGTATTTATAGAGTCGAAATAGCCTATTGCGATATATGCAATATATGCGATATATATATATCTATATATATGTATGTATGTCAGCTAAACAAAAACGTGGCCAATTCAACTGCATTGAAATATTGCTGCCAAGCGTCCAGAATCATCTCAAGTGATTATTTTTGGATATGATTCCAATTAGCGATATGGACTTATAGCTTCCTCAAGAATCCTTCATTGCCACTTTAAGTAAACAAAAGTTATTATGTATATTATATTATATATTATATACTCACATATGCTATGGGAAGCATCTTCCAATCCGTGCAATGAGTAAAGAAATAATCAAAATATTTGCTTATCATTTTGAATATATTTGAAATTGAAAATCAGTTGAGTTATGAGCGACTCCATTTATATAGCCTTGTAGAGGGTAGATGCAACTTTGATGAAACTTTATTCACAACCGTCTACCCCAGATATATTATACATATGCAAGTATATTATATTTAAAAATCAATTGAATGGGTGTCTATATTTTCACAGGCAAATCCGCATTGATTGAAAACAGAATTGCTTGTGGAAATGGAGATACTCTTTAAAGCGTTAAGTGTATAAGCCGATTATAGCCAAGTGTAGAACCCATTCAACAATTTGTTGTAGCTTGTAGCTGTTTCCAGTTATCAGCTATGTCAAATGCTACTCCTTGACTAACTGAACAGATTTCATAATGTCAGAGCACTTTCCGATTTATCTCAGCAAATAACAAATCTATTTTTCTTGTAATTTTCTTATCATCGTCACAGATTTATGGCAAGGTTGTAAGGTATGCTAGGCTCCATAAAGCTCACTTTGCCACAATAACCATCCACTCGACGCCAGTCAAACGGAGGTGTAGGCAACAGCAAGAACAACCACTGGCAATTGGAAGGCAGTTGAAATTGGCACATTGTTTGGACGCCTTCGTCAAGCAAGCCAGCAAGCCACCACAGGCAGGCAGGTAAACTGAATGAGTGGCAGTCTTAATTACAGAGAGATTAGCATGGCCGGACGGGGAGGATGCATCACGTCTCTCGCTCTCAGCAAGTAGTGGGTGGAGGCTAGGCATGAGCATTAAGAGGAGGTTGAAGTGGCTGAGGAGGCTGTCTGGCCGGCGATTGTAGTCAATGTCACGTTTCATTATGATGACGCTGCGGCCTTAGATGATAAGGAGATGCCTGCACAGGTGCAACAGCAGGGTGCAGTTGCAGGCACGTCACCGGATCCTTGCCTTCTCGGCTCCTTGGCTGCTTGGCTGCTTGGCTGCGTAGCTGCTTGCTTCAACCCGTTCTGCTTGTGGCTCCTCTTGTTGTTTGTTTTCCGTAGCCTTGAATAGCAGTTACTTATTTCTCCAACTGCAGCTTGAACGCTTTTGTTACATTTAATTGTCGCAAACGAAGTGGAAAAGTAAATGCTGCACACACACACAGAGACAGACAGACAGACAGACAGACACACACGAACGGAAATGCACACTAATTACTTACTCCTTGCTGACTGACTGACTGGAGTTGGGAATGGATGGATGGAGTAAGGAACCCTTTTTACTTGAGCGCTTCTATGGCAAGTTCACTCTTTATTTGCCTTTCATTCATCTTTATTTCTGTTGCTAATTCTTTTCTTTATGTTTTTCATTTTTTTACCCATCTCAAATGCGTAAAAAGGGTATAATGATTTTGTAAGAGGCAGAAGAAAGCATCTCGAACCCCTTCAAGTATATATAGATTCTTGATCAGGATCAGCAGCCAAGTCAATATAGCCATGTCCGTCTGCATGTATAAATGTTCTCTTATATATCGAGTTTATTGAATTTTATCGAAAATTGCCACCGATATATTTCGATTTCCGATAGCACTAAAAGAAATATATTTTAAAGACATATACATTGACATATTATTGATCAACTTCATCAACGTGAATCAAGATCAGGTGAGAAACAAATATTTATTGTCATTATTGACATATATTGTTGATAACATTGCTGTATCTGCAATAAAACTAGAATTTATTTAACAGCTGGGTTGCGGAGGGTATGTCGTAGTCGAGCTCACTCGACTTCAGCATTCTTTTCATTTTTTCAAGTGATAATTGAAAAGGAGCAGCAGAAACCAGCGGTTGATAGGTGCCCGGCAGGTTGGGGGTGGTTGGGGGTGGTTTCGCTTGAGGGGGTGGGGCAAAAGTCATTCAGCCAAGTAAATTACAATGAAACTGTAGCCTTAGATAGATTCAGCTAATAGCGATTTAATGGAAATGAGAAAATTAATAACTCAACCCGCTATATATATATATATATATATATATAGTATTGTTGGAATATCTGCACTGCGACCTATCAGATCTATTGCGCCTCTTGCTGGGCATCTAGCCCCTCCATGAACCCCAACTGGTGATTTGCTGGGTTGTGAGCATCTAACATGCATGCAACCCAAGGGTGCTTCATCTTTTTCTGGTTAAGGCGACACACGCTGCTCTGCCAGGATGTGCCTTGAGGAGTCTTGCTCGCTCTCACAAAACCTGCATAGTTCGCAACTATAAATAGCTAGTGAGTATCCCAAGTCTATGTGTATATAGGAACACATTTGTATGTATTTTATATGTGTGCATATCCCAATCAAGTAAAGCGACGTTTCTTTTTGTTGTTGTTTAATTGCGCTTGTCGATTTGCATATCGTTCGGTGGAATCATCATAGCTTTAATGTTTTGGCTGCGCACGCAAAGTTTTCAGCAAAAAACATGTCACAACACCCGAGAAGGCATAAAAACATTAGCTAATTGCTTTGTGATTATAATTCGCGTCGCACACACACACACACACACACACACAAACACACACACACACACAACAAGTGCACGCATCTAAAATCAAAGCGAGCGTCAAATATTTTCCAACAGGAATCGAGAATAAAAGCAGCGGTGCAAATCCGTTGCCAAATTCTTATTGGATTCGTACTGATTGCGGCTGTTGTTGCTGCTGTTTACGCATCAAAGGCTTTGTGCTGATAACTTTGCTGGCAATTCAATTAGCGCGCGTGAAAATGCGTTTTAATAAGTGAACTGCAGCAATGAACCTGTATTCGTTTGCCATTATTTGAATACGATTGGGATGTAGACAAGAAATCACAGCAATATAAAGTACACTTTCTTGAATACAAATTGGAATCTGTCAATATAACTGTATTTGGCATGAGATGAAGATGCGTTTCAGGTTTCATCTATTATGTCGGCTATTGATACTGATCAAATATGTAGTATAAAAAGTATATGTTTATTTAGCTGACGATGTCAATCGTGTAAAAAACGGGCATTAGCATTTCAAATTGGTGTTCAAAGCGCAACTGCAAGTAATTATTATTGTTTTCAGCACGCAGGCGTGCAATAATTGCTTTGAGCTTACACTCAAATTTTGAGTGAAATATATAAGGTTGCCGTTTGAGTGAGTGAGTTGAGTGTTGTTGAGGTGCTGCCACTGTTTACATTTGCGTAACGTAAACGATAATATCTAACATGTCGATATCGATTCATGCTTAGGTCGAACATAGCGCCATTTGAAACTAACCCGACTGAATCTGTGACGTTAGGCATTTTATTTAATGTGTGTGACAAATTTAATATTATCACTTATTACTAATCGATCTCATCTCACAACGATATATCGAAAACGTCAAAAGTACTTGGCGATTAATCGATACGCTGATGCTATTCCACATAATTGCACATCACTAACATTTTGCAAAGACGCTAAACAACGCAAAAGCAAATGTCGAAAAGTTCACTTTAACTTGCAACCAATAATATTTGCAACAGACAAAAAACATCACAACTGTTGTAGCACAAAGGCGGCGTTGCTTCTGAACAGCGCGTAAGTGCAGCAGTGAATGCAATTTGAAAAAGAAAACAAACAAAAACGCAACGCGGCAAATTGTGTGTGTGTGTCAGAAAGGAGGTTGATCCATAAGGAGGAGGTGGAGTAGGAGTTGAAGGCTCTCTTGGAAATTGAGACTACCAAGGCCAATGCAAAGAACGTAAACATTTGACTGAAAATGTACAGCCTCTATTGATTATTACGCACACACAAACGACGAACGCAGTTTTCTACTCACTAACAATATGCAGGTAAGAAGCAAATGCCAGCAAATCGAATATGTACAAGTATGCACTGCTAATGATTGGAAATGAATTGTTTGCGCTTGCAGCAAGCCGACGATCCACCATCGCTGCCTGTGGGCACCGAGGTGAGCGCCAAATACAAGGGCGCCTTCTGCGAAGCCAAAGTCAGCAAAGTGGTACGCAACATTAAGGTGAAGGTTGCCTACAAGCAGGGACTTGGCTCTGGGATTGTGTCGGATGATGCAATTAAGGCAGCGCCTGGACAACTGCGCGCCGGTGCAACCGTTGAGGTGCGCCATCCGGATCGAAAGGAGTGCATCGAGGCGACAATAACCAAAATTCAGGATTGCTCCCAATACACGGTCGTCTTCGATGATGGCGACATTACAACGCTGCGTCGCACAGCGCTTTGCTTGAAGAGCGGCAGGCATTTCAATGAGAGCGAAACATTGGATCAATTGCCACTGACGCATCCAGAGCATTTCGGTAATCCGGTGGTGGGCGGTCGACGTGGACGACGACGTGGTCAACTCAATGATGGCAGCTCCGACGACGATGACGAGAGCGATGCCAAGGAGGTGGTCAATGAGAAAGAGGAGCACATTGGCAAAGTCGTTTGCGTCGAGACCGAATCCAAGAAAAAGGACAAGGAGAAATGGTTTCCCGCTCTCGTTGTCGCACCCACCGCCCAGGTCAGCAAGCAGGTGAGTTCAACAAGCTTTCAAATTGATGATTGCATCCAAGCAGTGCTAGCAATCGGACACATTCCTCGCATTGCTACCAGTCCAAAACAATCTCTTGAAAATCTTGATTGACTGATGAGATTTTGTTCAACATTTGCAATTTGTAGGCCACTGTGCGCATCCGGGTCAAGGACGAGTATCTGGTGCGCTCTTTTAAGGATGGACGCTACTACACGGTGCCGAAAAAGGAGGCAAATGAATTTACACGCGAGATAGCCAGCAAACAGGATGTGCCCGCTGTGCAGGCGGCCCTCGAATTTCTCGACAAGAGCATTTTGCCTGCCCACTGGGATCGCGACTCTCTGTTCGGCCTGGCCAATTTAACGACCGATGATGAGGCGGAAATCGAATCGGACTCATCGGACGATGAGCCGCACGAGGAGAAGGATCTGTTTGTGGCACAGCTGTACAAATATATGGATGATCGTGGCACACCGCTGAACAAGGTGCCATCGATCCAAAGTCGCGATGTGGACCTCTATCGCCTGTTCCGAGCGGTGCAGAAGCGTGGCGGCTACAATCGCGTCACCGCCAAGAATCAATGGAAAATGATTGCCATGCGACTGGGATTCACGCCGTGCACGTTCAGCGTTATGAATCTGGTGAAGCAGGCGTATAAGAAATTCCTGCAACCGTATGGTGATTTTCATCGCAAGCTCGGCTGCTCCATGCTGATGACATCTCGCAACTCCAGTCGCAGCAAGGGTCGCAGCCTGGTCCGTGCCAACTCGGTGGCCTCGCCCAAACCGGCGGAAACCACCAAAATGGAGATAATTAGCAAATTGGCGATGGCCAATCAGGCACTGGCAGCTCTCGGTGCCTCCGGCAGCAGCAGCAGCACAGCAACAACAACAGCAGCAGCATCATCATCAGCTACAGCAACAACAACAGCTGCATCAGCAGCAGCAGCTGCAACATCAACAGCAGCAGGAGTCAGCAGTGGGAGTAGCAGCAGCGCCACAGCTGCCACGCCCACTCGCGCTGGCTCCCGGGCAATCTCACAATCAGCAGCTGAGGAATCAGGCAACACTAGCGAGTCCAGTGTGGTTGTGGAGCCGGTGAAGAAACAGCGCAAAGTATCCGCCGCAGGTAGCAGTGGCAGCAAAGTGAAGAGTCTAGTGGAGAAATACGAGGAGAAATCAACAGCAGGCACTACCAACACCAATACCAATACCACCACCAACACTACCACCACCACAACTGTCACGCCAGCCACTGCAGCAGGAGCAGCAACAGCAGGAGGAGCAGGAACAGCAGCAGCAGCAGGCGGAGCAGTTGCTGTTCCAACAGTGGCCACCGCCACCACATCCAGCGTCGGCAGCACAGCGGTTTCCATATCGGCAGCAGCAGCAGCTGCTGCGACAACAGCAGCAGCAGCAACAACAACAGGAGTCAGCGCCAAGGATGCAAAGGATGCCGAGGCCGACATGCCATTGGCAAAGATCAAGGCAGCGGCAGTTTCGACGCGCAACAGCATGGACAAGGAGCCAAGCGCTGCTGGCAGCAATGCATCGAGCAAAGCTGCATCGGAAACGCAACGCAGTCGCGATGCATCCCCAACAGGAACAGGAACAGCAGCCGCATCAGCAACGGGTAAGTCTGAAGCAACCAGTTGGGTAAACCATGTGGCAAGTTCGTCGTTTTATGAGTCATTTGCTAGCTGCCCAGCCTCTTTGATCTTCGTCTTTATATCCCAGGCAGACCAAGACTCAACACAAATTCAAAAAAAAATCAGCAAAGAACAGGTAGATGACCCATGTAGACAAATGTGATTTGAGTTCTTCCTCCTTTTCCTACATATCATATCTAGATCCCTATTCGAATTTAGTTCAAATGGTAGTCTTTTTCATAGTGTGTATGTATTTGGTAAGTACAAAGGAATTTAAGTTTTTTGTTCTTGGTGGATGATTGTGTGTATTATTGGGATAGCTTCACTTTGACCTTGTGATAGGCATTGGCGAGAACACCGCGTAGATTCCAAATATTCTCGAATGCCTCCGGCTGCACATTGTACGACGAGTCGACAGCCTTGGCCCAAATCTCCATATGCTGTTCCTTCTGCTGATCGGCGCTGATTGGCAAACGGGCCGTCCACAGTGACCAGCCATAGTGTCTGCCATCGGGCAGATTCTCCTGCTCCAGTTGGGCAACATGCCACGTTTTGCCCGCATCGCTGGTCAAGTCGACGCGCTCGATGCGTCGACCACCGCCACTCCAGGCGTAGCCGCGTACCGTAACGCAACCATCCTTGTCCACTTTGACTCTCTCCTCGGGCATGGGGGTGCAGATGGCGGAGGTCACTGGCATCGCTTGTATTGCCTGCGCCAGGCTAAAGTCAACCGTATCCCAGTCTGTGCTCGGACTGAAGCCCTTGTAATCGTTCTGCTGCCAGTGCGAATCCGACTCACAATCGGTGACAACGATTCGGGTTAGCCACTTGACATTGCGGGCACCCACAGTGCCGGGCACAATCACCCTAATCGGATAGCCATGATCCCGACTCAATGGCTGGTCGTTCATCTCGTAGGCGAGCACCACATCGCCGCGTGGATCCAGTGCCTTGGACAACGGTATCGATGCCCCATACGGATGTGCTGTCGGATCCAAATCGGCACCCTCAAATATAACATGCAAACGCTCATCGGGCTGCACACCCTGCGCCTGGAGCACATCGCACAGACGTGCGCCCGACCACTTGGCATTGCCCACAGCGCCTGGTCCCCAGGATAAACCTACAAAGAATTAGACAGTTAGATTGATAGATACACACACAGCATTCTTATGATAGATCCATCATCTGATGGATGACATTCACACACAAGACAAGCAAGCGTCTTAATTCCACTATACTCTATATATATATATATATATATATGTATACATAAATGATTAATCTTAGACCTTCAGCTTATCAGTTTTATTAGCCACTTGTATTAGATATTTACATGTTGTAACCCATTATCTTGGCACTTTTCGAGTATTTCAATTTCAAAGTTTTCGTTAACTTTTACGGCTTGAAACGAATATTTGATTTCCTCATTCCACATTTGTATATATAACTAGACAAGTGATTATCTTCTAGCAGAGCTACTGGAATATTGGAATACATATTTTTCAATTTGCTAAACTTGATTTTTCCCAAATTCCCATTTATGATTATACTTAATTCTTACATATTTCCTTATCTCATATTAGCATATTCATCATTGCCCAAAAAGTCCTACTCTCTATCTATCTATTCATATATATTATATATACCTCCCACTCTCTTTGGCTGTAATCTTCTGACTGACTCACCTTTGACGGGTTTAATGCGCGTCATTTCGGAACGCCGATTGCCGCCGCACATGATGGCCGCTGTGACTGTGTGCTTGGGCAGCTTTTGAATCTCGTCGAGGTTGAACGTGCGATTTGATTGCGCATTGCTCAATTCCACGACCAATTCGAGCTCGTATTCATCTGGATTAATGGAAGGCACCGGCAAATGATTGCGCACATAGAAGATTTCGTTGGGCGTGTAGAATTTATCGGCCAGCATTCCAATTGGCGGCTCCGCATTAAATGGCCGCTTGCTGGCCGGCTTGAGCAGCGCGTGTCGTTTTGGCTCCTGGGCCCACGGTGAGCCCAGCTCATCACCAACATCATCGTCATTGATCGCACCTATTTTGTTCAGATTGCCAATGCGAAAGGTTTCCAGCAGCTGAAGCACCTGTAGCGTATTGTGCTGCTGATAGATGGCCCAGAAGGGATCGATTGCATTGCCAGCAGCCATTAGAATCTTATCTCCGCCGGGATGATTCGGCGCAAATTCGGTGACATCATAAACGCCCAAACCATACGTGATCCAAATGCGGCTCTCTGGCTTATTGTGACTCAGCACATCCTCCACACTGTATGTGGGTAGCTCCTCACGCTTTGTCCTGTGCCACAGACGCGCTTTCTTCTCTTCATCGTCATCATCATCATCATCCGCAGCAGCAGCAGCAGCAACAGTAGCAGGAGACGGTGCCAATTGTTTTTCTGTCTGCTTCCGCTTCATTCTGTCCAGTTGATGGAAGAACCAGTAGCCCACACCGATACCGCCGACGGCAACAGCGCCATAAAGTGGCGAACTTTGCTGTTGCCCCTCGCCGCTGCTGTTATAATTATGTTGGTCATCCTTTGGTCCTGCGCTGCTTGTCGCCAGCAGGCGATGCAGACTTCCATTACTATTGGCTCGATTATTTAGCACCAATTGACGGCTGGCTGTGGCCAGGAAACGTAATCGCATGATTATATAAGCATTCCCTGCTAGACAACAACACTAATACCCAAATTTCGTTTATTGATCTGCCGCTTCCAGTCAGCAACACGAATTGAAAGTGAAGCGTTTTCGTTGCTTGTTTCTCGCTGGCTGTTTCTTTGTTGTATTTGACCAATATTATTATTATAGTTATGGCATTGGCCTCCCAGCTGCTTTCCCAATGTTTGAACTCTTGATAAGACCGTGTTGATTTCGATTTAATCTCCGCTCCCTTCTTCTTCCTCACCATTTGATGGGGGCTTGCTTGCTTGCAAAGATGCTTTCGGTGTTTGCACATACACACACACACACACACACACCCACAGCAGACGTGTTTTCTTTGCTCTTGTTCGTGTTTCTTGAGTTTGGGCTATCTATCGATAGGTTATGTCGCGCTATCGATGTATGCTCACTGTTTGCTCGATTAATACATTTATCAGTGTTGTTCAAACAGAAGGAATCAATCAAAAGCAATTGTTGCATATTCATTGATAATGCGCACAATATTTAAAATAAATAAATTGCTAGCACTGCAAGTGCAACGAAAAGTGGAAGCCAAAAAATTAATGAAATACATATTTTCGCATAATTGCGGAATAGCCCTCTGAGTAAAACATACATTTATGAATGAGATAGCAATAGTTTGGCAATTATTATATGTCTATCTCTCTTTAATTGATGCAGCGTCGTCGACGGCACCAACAACAGCAGCAGCATCAGGAGCAGCAGCGGCAGCAAATAACTCTGCCGGTGCCCCAACGAAAAAGGAGAAACATCAACAACGCAAACAAGTGGAGAAAAGCGATGAGAAGCGCGGCAAGCGTAAGAGAGATGAAATAACAGTGGAGAAAATCGACACGGGCGATTTTATCGTTGGCATCGGTGACAAACTCAAAGTGAATTATCACGAAAAGAAATCGCCCAGTTCTCATGGCAGCACCTACGAGGCGAAGGTCATCGAAATTAATGTGCAGCGCGGCGTGCCGATGTATCTGGTGCACTATACCGGCTGGAATAATCGCTACGATGAGTGGGTGCCCCGCGAGCGCATTGCCGAGAATCTAACCAAGGGCTCCAAGCAGAAGCAGCGCACAATCAGCACCAGCAGCGTCAATAGCTGCGGTGCACCCACCCAGGCGCCCAATCCCGGCCAGTTGCCACCAAAGGATGCATCTGCCAAGGGGGAACGTGAACAACAGCTACAGCAACAACAACAACAGCAGCAGCCACCACCAAGCGCCGGCACTGGTGCGTCCTCGATGCTGCATTCGGCATCGAAAACACCAGCAACATCAGCAGCCGTAACACCAGCAACAACGGGTGTTGGCAAACGTGGACGTGGTCGGAGTGATTCAATGCCACCGCGATCCACAACGCCATCATCGGTTGCCTCCAATTCAAGTCGCACCAAATCGCCAGCTGCCTCACAGTCGCAGCTGAAGCATCACAAGCGACCAACGCGAATGCTGCAAGCGGCGAGCAGCAGCAACATTAGCAACAATCTGCGACGTCGCATATCCGCCTCGGCATCGATATCGGCAAATGTCTCTGATGCGTCCATGGCCAGTGAAACGGACAGCGATTCCGATGAGCCAGTGCGTCGTCCCAAGCGACTCAGTGTCAAGGAGCAGCAGCTGAACAAAGCAAAGGCCGCTGCAGCGGCCGCAGCAGCAGCAGCAGCTTCTTCATCATCATCAGCTGGCAAAAAGGGACGCGGCAACAGCGAGCCCAGCGAGGATAGTGACGAGGATGAGGATGAGGAACAGCAACAACCACAGCCACCACTATCAAATAAACAACAGACACCAGCTGCTTCTGCTGCTGCTGCTGCTGCTGCTGCTGCACAGCAACAATCGAAACCATTGCAGCGATCACGTGCTGGCACTCGTGCAATGAGCAGTGGAGGAGCAGCCGCCGCCGCCGCCGCCGCCGCTGCTGTTGCTGCTGGGAAAGGGCAGGGACGTGACTATGACCTCAGCGAGATACGGTCGGAGCTGAAAGGCTTTCAGCTACAGGATCGCAAAGATGCGATCAAAAGCGAACCGAGCGACACACAAGTCAAACAGGAAGTGACCAAAACCGGCAGCTCCACGGAGCAATCCTCCGAAACGGATTCGTATATTGACGAGGATTCGCAATCATCCGATAAGCTCGACTATCACAAACAAGCAAGCGAAAAATGCAAGCCCAAAATAACAGCAGCAATTCCCGTCGATAGCGCCGGCAACATGACGAATCAGAAAAAGTTGGCCAGCGAGCTAAAAAAGGAAGTGTTTCAACTGCATGTCGCTGCATATGATGCTGTTGGCCACGACGACGACGATGACGACGAGGAGGATCGCAAACCGTTCAAAACGGAGCCCAAGGAGGAGACGCCAACGAAGCCTTTCCACAAGGGCGCCGATATTAAACCGACAACAACCATAACACTAATTGCACCGGCGCGTTTCGGCAGCAACAGCAGCAGCAACAACAGCTGCAACAACAGCAGCAGCAGCAGTAATCCAAGCGCCGCCAAATTCACATCGGTAATTGTGGAGAAGCCGCTGACATTGCTCAAGAAGGCGGAGAAAACGGAGAGCGCAACCAAGAAATTGGAGCTATTAAAGAAACAACAGCAGCAGCAGCAGCAATCTGTTGGCAGCAGCAGCAGCAGCACTGTGGATGCGAGCAAAAAGTTTGTAGAGCCGGTGCTGCACAAGGAGACGGCAACATTGAAAGTGGAACTGCCTGCAGCCTGTTCGCCATCATCGTCCAGCTCCTCATCCAGCTCATTCTGCTCCAGCAGCAACAATTCGACGACGACGACGGTCAGCTTGAGCAGCTCCTCGGCGACGCGTTCGTTGCCGGACATGAGTAAATTGGAAATAAGCAGCGGCACAACAACAACATCAACAGCAGCTGCTGCAGCAGCAGCAGCGGCAGGCGCAACAGCAACAGCAATAGCTGCTGCCAAGGAGACCAAATATAGTAGCAGCTGCACTGGCAGCGGCATCAGTGGCATCAAGTTGCTCTCGTCGGATGTGTACGAGTTCAAAGATACGGAGCCGTTTGAGTTCGAGAAACGAATCTCGCCCATGGCGGCCATGGGCGGTACTGCGATTGTGCCAGTAACGCTGCCAGCTGTTGTCAGCAGCATTGGCGCCGGCAGCAGCAGCAGCACTACCACCACCACCACCAGCAGCGGCAACATTGGCAGCAGCAACATTGGCAGCAGCAGCAGCAGCAGCAGCAAAAATATGGCAACAGCAGCAAGTGTTGCTGGTCGCAAACAGGCGCTGAAAGCGAACACGATTGCTTTGTACGTTGATCAGCATCAGTTAACGGTGCACGAACAGCGCACATGTGCCATGCATGGTGCAATTGCTGCTGCCACAGGCAGCAAGGCCAAGAAGCGAAACTCCCCATTAAAAGAAGCCACCCTGCTCTTGGCTGATAAGCAGCCCAAGCAGCCTAAACTGGATCAGCAGCAGCAGCAACAGCAGCAGCAGCAGCAGTCATCAACAGCTGCTGCTGCTGACCAATCCCCGCCAACAGCCAACAGTCCCAGTGGAGTCAAGGCAACGCCATCTTTGCCGTCAGCCGGCTCAAAGACAACGCCATCATCAGCAACCGTTGCTGATCTAATGGCAAAGGTGCAGTTAACTCCTGGATATGCAACACCCTTCGATGTGTTACGCAAATCGCCCAGTTTCAATTTAAACATAACCGCCCTAAACGAGGAGCTCGCCCAAACAGTGCAGGAGACAACACGCGCTCTAACGGATGCACTCCAGCCGCCCACAACGCCAGCAACACCACCAGCACCAGCACCAGTTGCAGCAGCAACAGCAGCTGTAATTATGCCGACTGCTGCTGCTGCAGCAGCAGCGCCAACAATTGCTGTGCCCATTTCACCCAAGCTGAGCACACCGCCCCAAGGGATAGTCGTGCCCAAAACGGGAACAACAACAACAACAACAGCTGCAGCAGCAGCAGCAGCCGCACAACAGCAACATATTGCAGGCAGTCCGTTTATGGAGACACGCAATGTTTTTGAGCTGAGCACATCGAATGAGGGAAGCGGCTATAGTTCCGGTGAATCGAATAAGGACAACAAACTGGAGAAGCTGGAGAATGTGAAGATATTGCTGGCGGGAGCAGCGGGTCCATTTGATCTCGACGCGGTTAAATATGAACAGAAGCCCAGTTCCATAGCGGACAAGGTGCTCAAAGCGATAAGCCAAAAGAAGGAGGAGTCGGAACAAAGCAAAACCAAATGCCAAGTGGATACTGAAAAGGACGAACAGCAACAGCAGCAGCAGCAGCAACAACAGCAACAGCAGCAACAACAACAGCTGCCAAGCAACATTAAACTGGAGCACAGCAGCTCGAGCCTGAAGATGGACAAATTGAAGATGCTCAGTGAGCCGCTCAAGATACAAACGGGCGCATCGCTGCTCAGCGATCTGTATCAACGGGCGAGCAGCAGCAACAGTCCGGAGACCAAGTCACTGCTGGACTCCTCGTTGGCGGCCAAGAACAGTGAGCTAAGCGAAACGATACAGAAGCTCGAGTGCGCCATACAGCAGCGTAAAACGCCAGTGGCTGGCCAATCGTTGGCCTCGTCAACAGCTGGCACGCCACCGGTGACGGGTGCCAGTGCGGGATCGGTTGCTGGTTCCGGTGTCGGTGTTGGCGCATTGGCCGCGTGCACAAGTTTCTCGGATGATGAGTCCATGGATAGCACCGATTCGGAGCAACGGCTGGTCATCGAGGATGTTATCATTGAGGAGCCGAGCACGATAAGCGTTTGTGAGCTGAAGAGTCCCGCCTCCGAGGAGGCATCCAACAGTCTGACAAACAGTCCGCCCGTCCAACTCGAGCCGGATGCGGCTAGTGGCAGCAAGCAGCAGCTGTCCGGCATTCAAGCGCCCATTGCACTAAAGCCAATTATGCTGCTGCAGCCAGCTGTTGGTCATTTGCCATTTGGCCTCAATTCCTATACCGCCAATCCACAAGTAGCCGCAACACAATTATCACCAGCAACAGCACCAGCATCAGCAACAGGACCAGCCCCTCCACAATTGCAATCGCAATCGCAACAAACACAATCAGCATCAGCGCTAAGTGGAGCAAGTGGCTCAATCGTTGTGCCCATTGTTGTGCCCGAAATACCCGTCTCTGTTGTGGTCGCAATGCGTCACAGCCCAGTTATTGTCTGCACCAGCGACAGTCCGGCGTCGCCACCGCCCGAGGATAAGATGGCCACCAGATACCCGATGCCGATCGATCATAACAATTTGATCCCCTACAGTCCGCCACGGTTGTCCGATGAGCTGCCGCCCGACGCACTCATGCCATATCTAGCATCGCGCGCGCGTCCATTTGTGCTGCAGCCGGCCAAGGAGGTGACGACGACGACGTCGATGCCGACAACGACGCCGGCACCGGCACCGATGCGTGTCTCGCCGGCGGCCAGCAGTCCGCTAATCAGTGATGCCCACAATGAGGCGGCCATTAATTTGCTATGCGAGGAGACAATACCGGGCAGTCCGGCCCCCAACTACACCAGCAAGGATGAGCCGATCGTCACGAGCACCGTTGCCGGCCCGGCGGCACCGGCGAACGCAGCAGCAATAAGTGGAACTGCTGCAACTGGAACAGGAACGGGAACGGGCACGGGCACAATTGTCGCCGCCACATCCGGTGCGATAGGAGGCGCAGCACAATCAACGCTAACCATTGCAGGCATAGCGCCATTATCGCCAGACACTCCAGCGTTGCAGCGTGCAACGCCAGTGTCCAGCCAGCTGGTTAGCCAGCCAGCGACGGCTGCTTCGGTGTCGCCCAACAGCTCACCAGACTCGCCAGCCAGCCAGGATGAGAGTAGCGAGGAGACGGGCAGCAGCAGTCTGCAGTGCGGTGCCACCAAGAAATATACGGAACTCGAGAGTAATGTGCCCGGCGCTAGCGGCGGCAACGGCGTTGGCGGTGGCGTAACCAGACGCAATCGGCGCGCCAAAGCGGCAGACACGTCGTCTCTCCAGTCCGCTGCCCAAATGACATCAATCACGGCCGCTGAGCTGCATGTCCTGGGCAAGCGGCGCCGCCAGCAATTGAACAGCATGCGCAAAACGACGACAACAACAGGCAAGTGGCAATAATAAAGAACATTTAATTTATTTATTATTATTTATTTGACTTTACTTCTATACAAATACTTGAAATACAGCTGGTTCGGATACCGACGATACTTCCGATAATGTTGTCACATTACAGCGTCATAGCGCACGCCAGCAACTGCTGCCGCAACAACAACAGCAGCAGCAACAACAACAACTGCATCAACACCAACAACAGCAGCAGCAGCAGCAGCAACTGCACCAACAACAGCAGCAGCAGCAGCAACAACAACAACAACAACAACCACTGCAAATGCCAACACAATCAATTGCATCAAGTGCATCAGGCGTTCGACCATGTCCATACAACTTCCTTGTTGAATTGGGTAAGTCATTTACTGGTCATAATATATATGGATGGACTCAACTCACTGCTCTTCGATTGATTTAATTGTACAGATCCCTCGCTCAGCAACGATCAGTGCGTGTTGATATTGCGCAAACAGATCCAGGATGTGCGCAAGGCCTACTACACGATCAAGGGCGAACTGGCTGTCATCGATCGGCGGCGCAAGAAGCTGCGGCGACGGGAACGGGAGAAGAAGCAGCAGCAGCAGTTGCAGGGCCAGCAGCAGGGCAAAGTTTGCACCTAAGCAAAGCAATCCAAATGCAATATATACATATGCATATGTATATACATCTAAATCTATTTGTATACATCTACTTGTATGCCTCCAAATAATATATATACAAATTGCAAATTTGTAAATTTCGAACCATTTAACTCGTTCGTTAAACTTAATGTTCTACTAAACATTTCTTCTCTTTTTTTTTTTTGTCTCTCTCTGTACTTTGTAGAGTATAATTAACAATTATGTAGCATTTAATGGCTTAACGCCCCCACAAATTGAAGTTGCAAGCCATTTGAAAAGACAGCTTACAAATACATAACTACATACAACAAATGTATATGTTCTTTATATATATGTGTACTTTTATTCAGTCTCTCTTCTGTGTTCGTTGTTTACTTTTCAGAAAAAGAGAAATTGCAAGTTGTGCTTAAAATCGACATGTTTGGAATATTGCTGGAGTCTTTAATATTTGTGTACATAGTTGATTTTAATTTAATATATTGTAGACAAGGCCAAGACACGAATTGCAATTTACAAAGTGTATTTCTTTAAATAATTATATTCGAAATCAATCAAGCCGTGACTGCTAATTGCAAAAAAAAATTCACAATAAATTATTTTTAAAAAGCAAAGCAAAAATGCCCACAGATTACACTGAGAGAGAAATGCGGTAAAAGAAGTTTCCAGTTTAAGCTTTAACTGATCAGAATATATCGATATATATAAGTATCGGCTTGCGCGAAAAACGCTGAAAGGTGGTCTTATAGTTGCCAGTATGTGTTGGAAGCCAGCAGCAGATTGAATAATAAGCTAATTTAATTCGTTAAAATTTGAAATTTGCTTTAGTAAATTTTGAACTATATGGCAACATTGCAAATGCGAAAACAGAATCAAATGAGCAAGAGCATTAATTTGGCAAACCCGCTCAGTTTTGGCTTAAGTTCGATTTACAGCAAGGATCCCATGCAGGCTTTGTTGATCTTTGCTGAATGCAACGTCGGCATTCCGCAGGATATCAGAAACGAAATGATGTCCCTCAGGACCTTCAGAAGTTCGAACTTATTGCCAACTGATGCAGGAGCTCATTCCCGTCCGGTAATTCTGTGCATCTGCATTTGCATCTAAAATGTATCGATAGATGTAGAGCGTGTGTAGTTAATAGCAATGTGTTCGTTTGTCGGCCTGTTCATATATGTGTGTAGACATTGTTTGTTATTGATGAAGATAATTCCGAATCCCTACTTAATATATGTTTGTATATTTGGCACACATTCCAATTTTTAGGAAATCTTAAATGGGCTTCATATATTGGGTAAGTCATTAACTAAATACATGTTTCTGTTCCAAATTCATCCATTTATTTTATTGCACAGGTCCCACCAGCGAACAGTACATCTCTCTTTTATACAAGCAAATGAAGGAAGTGCGCAACACCTTCAAAACCATGAGGGTTGAAGCGGCCAAGAGATGCGGCAACTTGAGGACAAAACAAAGCACCAAAAACAGTTTTGAGGTCAACAGCAAGGCAAAGGTTGCACATAAGCAATCCAAGTGAAATACATTTGTATATATAGATTTATGCTGATGCTAAAATAAAACTATATAAAATTTTTAAAAAATCAATGTGGAAGTTGCAAGGTATTTGAAATACACAACTACAACAAATTTGTTTGTCTGGACAAACGTACTTTTTGTTATTATTTCTTTCTTTTCAGCAGCAGAATTATTTCAAGTTTTATACAATATCTTTATTAAAAAATAGAGAAATTGAACAAAATGCAGCGGACAAAATTGTGAATTGTTGTTTTTAGGAGACGGAATAGCCGCCCTCGAGATTGATCTGATGTCCGTTGACAAAGCTGGACTTGCTGCTCAGCAGATAGCCAATGGCATCGGTCACCTCGTTCACCTCACAGAATCGATTCAGTGGTATGTGCGCCAGCAGTGGCCCACTCTTGGCCGGATCTGACCAATTGTCGCGGCCCATTTTGGTCAGCACAACAGTGGGATTAACCGAATTGACGCGTATTTTGCGTTCGCCCAATTCTAAAGCCAACGATCTGGTCAACGAATCGAGAGCCGCTTTCGTGGCACTGTATGCCGTGTGGCCACGAAAACTACGGGATGCGGCGATCGAGGACACATTCACAATCGAGCTGCCATTGCGCAGCTTGGGCAGCAGAGTCTGCGTCACATTGAAGACAGCCTTAATGTTCACATCAAACTGACTGCATCAAAAATAGAGAACGAGAATGAGAATGAGAGAATATATATAAATATTTATACTTGCGTATCGAAATCTTGTTCGGTTAGCTGCTCGAAGGGTTTGATAATGGCCACGCCCGCATTGTTCACCAGTCCATCCAGCTGTGGTACAGTTGCAAGTGCCTCGCGCACCTTATTCCAATTGGTTAGATCTACGAGCAGCGGCTTAATATGCTTCGCATCCACGCTGACCAATTCCTTGAGCTGTGCCTCGTTGCGGCCCACCGCGATGACTGTGACACCGGCGCTGGCCAACTGTTTGACCAGTGCATTGCCAATGCCAGCACCGGCCCCGGTCACTAGTATCACCTTGTTGCTTAGATCGCTCCACATAATGTTCTCTATTTGCTGGTTATGGAAAATTTCACGTTGCGACTGTCCCAACGATTGTTATTGCAAATTATTTCACATCTTATCGCTCTCATCCGCAAATGAGCTTTCGTTAAGCTTAAGCTTTAGCTGCTCTCTCATTCTCTCTCTCTCTCTCTCTCTCTCTCTCTCTCTCTCTCTCTATGTGTTTCTACCTCCCTGTCGTTGTTAACTGATCGGAGGGGGCGTAAAGGTCATGCAAGAGATAAGATGCAAAAGTGGAGATGCTAAAAAGATGCTGCGACTTTTTATCTGTAGTTGCGACTACACCCAACATACCATATAGCAATATAACTTATTAATCTTGTCAAATACGATTTGCATTTCATTTAAAATTCGATGCTTTAACAATTAACAGTTAACAGGCTTGAAGCGAGCTTCAATTGAGACCAGCGACATACATATGTAAGTCTTAGGTTAAATGTAAGCAGTGTGAAGATCAATTGCACTTCGAATGCATTCTGTCAGTGAAATATTCGTATTTTTCGAACTACAGCAATTATATATATATTCTGTGCAGTTGGTATTTTTAGTTTTTAATTAGGCTGCCGGGGGAAAGTTGGTCATTACAAACATTTCCGTAGGAAATACATAAATGTATCGATTTTCCTACTAAATAAACATCGAAAGGATGTTGCCATAGTTTGGCATTCTTTTGCTCAGCTGACTTAAAATTAACATTTTATTCATTTTTGGTAATATGTATAAATGTTAATAATGGACTGATAGATGATAGTCGTTAAAAATTTTTTCAAATTCATCAGATGCCCGTATTAAAATGTGTACATTTAATAATAAACGAAATTCTCGTACTTTGCAATTTGCCTTTTTTGTATTTTGAACTAGGTGGCAACACTGTAAATGCAAAAACAAAACCAAATGAGCAAGAGCATTAATTTGGCAAACCCGCTCAATTTTGGCTTGAGCTGAAAAGGGCCTGTGTCTGTGTATTGAGCATCGTTACTATTCGTTTACACCGTTAATTTAACAAATTACAAAAACATGGCCCATCTTATGACGACTAAAACCGACCCAGTGCGGACTGTGCTGGCAGTTCTCGTAGACGAGACTCAGTAAGTGCCTGGCAGCCAGCAGATGTGCCAGATGCTGCTTGGTACATTGCATTATTGTTGAATCACAGTGTGGCTTCGGAGTTGAAATACACATTCCAATTGAAAATAAATTAAGTGATATTTACATTTTGTGATTGTAGAACAAAGCATACACCAGACAGCATTATCCGTGAATTTCGGGCCACAGCCGATAAACGACGCTCGAACCGCGAGCTGCTCTTATTGCTCGAGTCCATCAGCTGCAAGCGGCCCAACTATCGCAACGTGCTCGACGAAATCAGATCCATGCTTGAGCGGTAAAATACGCACATCAAATACGCAGTCACACAAACACACAGAACTGTAAATAACTCAACATAACTGTGCTTTCTTTCTTTTGGGACAGCAAGGATCCCATGTACGCTTTGTTAGTCTTTGCCGAACGCATAAACGGCAAATCCTTGTGGCCATCGAAAACAAGTAACGCCTTAAGTCCATTGTTTGATATGCCGCCGCCACTGTCGCTTAGCAGCCGAAATGCTGTGCTTGGCGGCACCAGCTCTTCGGACCTTCTGACGCCAACAACGCCTCTGAATAGTCGTTCCGCGGATGAGAGCATTGATCTCTGTACAGAGGCCAGCACCACTTCGTATGGACGGCGTGCGGTTGACCCAGCTGATTCACGAGCTGATCTGAGACAGGTAATTAGTTGCTTGTAACATCAATGATTGCAATTTATTGAATTTTTGTTAAAAAATAGATGGATTTAGAGAGTATTTAAGGAAGACCATATGTAGACTTTGGAGGATATTCCAATTATTATAATTTCTAAGCTATATAGCTATTCGTCTTGAGGATAACAAGCTGGTTTTCTGTGTTTCCTGTCTGTTTCTCCAACACAGATCTCTTGGACGGATCGAGTCACTATATCATCTAGGTAAAATAGCTCGATAATTGAGTTTAAACGACAGCATTTTTGTTTATTAAGTTATTTTGATCAGATCAGTTGGGTGCAATATCATAATGCTTACACCTGATGGACAATAATTGGGTAAAGTTACAATGGTCAAAAATTAGAGGATTGTATTGTAAACCCATCAATGGTTTCTAGTCGTTGGCTGTTTTTTATTAATTTTTTTTGAATTCTTGTTTCATTTTGTAGATTAAGCAACGCGTGCTGAATGCCGTTTCGACCAGAACGGAGCCAGTGTTGTATGATAAGCTTGTGAAGCACAGCAAGTCTGGCAATAAATCAGTTACGACCAATGGCTCCAGTATATCTTCCGGTAACGCCGATAAAAACACCTCCGCCGAAGATGTCTGGCCGAGTCTGGTGCTCGCGGATGCTTATAGTCGGAAGACTGAAAATGGTGATCATAATCACAATGCACCGCCCAGCAACGGTTTGACGGAAGAGTATCATCCCACTTTGCTGTGGGACTACTACAAAGTCGATGATTCGAATTCGCTGTGTAAACAGAGCCTGGCGGGCTCACCGCTAGATACCCAACAGAAATTGATTCTCGAAGATCTGATTTACGTTCTGAATGGTGTGCGTGGCTCCTACATTCAGCCGCTGCCTCGCGACAAAGTGGTTGAAAAGTATGAAACACGCTTTACCATCCACAATGAGCTGGACAAATCGTTGGCGGAATTGGCGCAAGAGATTCTGCCGCTGGCCTCGCACTATATGGGAATCCAAATTGCCATCTCAAACAGTGAGGGTCGCGGGCAGGTCATCAGTGCTCTCAATGCCCAATTAACTGTCATCACTAAAGAATACCATGTACGTCGAATGTTGCACATTTGATTAATACTATTAATAATCTCACTCACTTATTTGACAGATACTAATCTCGCAAGCTGAGGAGGAGCTGCACGAGAACCAGCTGTCTTTGTCCAAGCTGCAGTATTATCTACAGCCCACCATGTGGGTTTTGCATGCGATCTACACCTTCGTGGTGGAGATGCAAACAGTAAGTGTTTGCAGCTTCCTTCCTATATATATACTAGTCAGTTCAATTTCAGTATAGCTGTCTATATTTAATTTTATCTGAACAGAATAATTGCCATGGCGCTGCCGTTCTGTCGCTTCTGGGCGTACACATCAAGCGTTTGGAGGGCGACAAGTCTGCTCAGGAAGCGATTATATCGCTGGCACAAAAAGCAGCGGCACCCTATATGACAATGCTGCAGGCCTGGATACAGAAGGGTATCATTGTGGACCCGACGCGCGAGTTTCTGGTCGAGGATAACGAGGTCATACACATATATGAGCTGCCCGAGCATTACTCGGACGATTACTGGGAGAGGCGATACACCGTGCGCGACAAATGCATACCCAAGTTCCTGGAGGGGCATTCGGACAAGATACTGCGCACCGGCAAATATCTGAATGTGATTCGGCAGTGTGGCAAGCGTATGATGCCCATGCAGAATATGAACCTCAAATACGATCCCACAAACGAGCAGCATGTGCGTGTGATCAATGATGCATACTATTTTGCCGCACGCATGCTTCTCGATGTGTTAATCACAGAGAATGATCTAATGGGCCATCTGTTGTCGGTAAGGCGATATTTGCTTCTGCATCAGGGCGATTTTATCATGCAGTTCATGGATGCCTGCGAGGATGAGCTGTCCAAGAATGTGGATCAGGTGCTGCCCATCACTTTGGAGAATTTGTTGGGGCTGACGCTGCGCCTGTCGTCGGCACGTGGCGATCCCTACAAGGACTATGTACACTGCGGCCTGCTCACCTACGATCTGGTCACACAAATGTCCAAGATCATAAACCCCGATGAAGGTGAGCAAATAGCGCTCCCGATTGATCGCTCCATTAAAAAGCTGCAACATTATGTACAATTTCAGAGAACTGGAAGACACACGATCGTCTAGACCTGAGTGGCATGGAGTGCTTCGCCTTCAGCTACGAGGTTAAGTGGCCCGTTTCACTAGTGCTGAATCACATCGCCATCTCCAAGTATCAAATGCTCTTCCGACAGCTCTTCTACTGCAAGCACGTCGAACGACAGCTCTGCAAGTGAGTAACACCTCAAAAACAACCTCAATTCTCAGCGTTTATAGCAACTCTATGCAACCTGTACGAATTCAATGCATTCGCTAGTGTTCCTGAAGGGTTAGCTGGGTACAGAATATGTTTGACATCGGGTTGTTAACAAATTTTTGCTCAATTTATTGCAGAATTTGGAAGGAGAATTCCTTAACGAAAAAGTTTTCGCCACAATCGGCCGAACTATATCGTTCAGCGTTTACGCTGCGTCAGCGGATGATGAACGCCGTACAGAATCTGGAGTATTATATGATGATCGAGATCATCGAGCCCAATTGGCACATCTTCATTGAGAAGATGAAGAAGGTGGAGAATGTGGATATGGTGCTCAAGCTGCATCACGACTTTCTCGATCTGTGCTTGAAGAACTGCATGCTGACCGAAACTTCGCATCTGAATCGTGCCATATTTAAGTTATGTAAGATCTGTCTAAAGTTCTGCGATTTCATACAGGTGAGTCTGTCTGGCAAGTGTCCATTGGCTAAGTCATGTTTAAGGCCTAACGGATTGTGATTTGTGAATTGTGAGTGCGAGTCCTCATTGTCCTGTATACATGCATACATGCATATGTATGTGTCTTGTTTCCTTGTTTCTCTTCTCCTGCCATGCTTGCGCCTGCCCAATACATCTATTAATATATATATATATATATATAATCGACATATCTTGCAACAAATATCGCGCGAGTAGCGTTCGCAACGTTTCTTTCTCGATGCGGAGCTTAAGTCAATGGTCTGTGATAGCAGTGATGAGAATACGGATCAGTCCGACTCTGAGCCAGACATTTCGGATCGGCTACAGGTATACCATAATCACAAATAGAGAGCACATACATGGTTGTAGAGCCCCTGTGCAAATTTGTACCAATATTATTTGTAATCTGTACAAATTGCATTTTGTTCCTTTTCATTTTCCTTTTTCATTTTCATTTTTATATTTTATAATTGTTTTTCCTCCCAGCAATGGGTTATCATATATAATTTTCTATTAATCCTAATGGGATCATTAGTTTAGCTGATCCTTTGCTTGTTTGCATGTATGTATCTATTTTGTCCACCAAGTGTCCTCATTTTAATCCAATGTACAACAATTAATAACCAGAGAATGACATTTTCAACTTTATATATACAATTATCTGTTTACATTTAAGCTCTTCAATTCCTATCACTATTATTATTGTTGTCTTTGTATATCTCAAATTACAATTTTCTCTCTTTCTTTCAAAATACAGACCGAGAGCAAAATGGATGAGACGGATACATTTGGGGAGCGGGTAAAACGTTTTGATCTGGAGTTTACGGGCATGCTCATAACGTTCCTTAAGCAAATCAATGATCTGGCCAAGGATAATACCACTGATCTCTTTATGAATCTCGTGCATAGAATCAATTTCAATGGCTTCTACTCTGATCAAATGGAAAAGCTATGTGTGGAGAATGCCATGGGCTAGATCTACAACTGGATATAGATATATATATATACATATTCATTTAAAGACAGAGAAATGTTAATCTGATACCTCGATATGTTCAAAAATCTCATCCATTATTTCTTCACAAATTTCTACTCGAGGTTTAAATCCAATATCATTCCCATCTTTACAGTTGTTCGTTGTTAAAATAAAAGAAAATGTTTATTGCTTGATTCGATTCAGTTACGTTGCGATTTGCATTGGGACAGCTGTACTCAGCGGCTTTGAAACTAGGAGAATCAAGTTTGTTACTTCCAAAAGCGCTGAATACGGCTGGACCTGTGCTTGTTATCGAACTGCCGTACTTATCGATCGCATCTAATCACTGCCACTCTTAAATGCCAAAATATGAATCAATATTTCATCCCTTTAAGATAACGATCCTCTGGCGGTTGTTGTGCGTTCACCGTTAACCAGCAGTCACTGATGTGCCAAATAACAATCGTGCTACCAACTATTTGGCTACACAGGAACGGCTAGTTACCAGATGCATCTTCGGGTTCGCTCAGATTCCCCGCCACGAATGCTGTTGCCCGTGCGTCATTTGAGATGATAGGCCCCTTAACTGTTATGACTAGTCAAAAAATGCACATAGCAGTCAGAAAAGGACCTTTCATCTCAAATGGCCGATGGTCGATGACACACCTTGGACAAGGTGCCTTATTTTTGCATATGCATATTGTGAATAGCAACCAACTTCAGTTTGCCATATACAGATTTTGAGCTAACGAATTTTTATATTTGCTATATTGATACAAAATATTGAGAGCAATGTCTGGGATTGATATCTTACACAGCTATATATTTTTAAAATGCTGTGTATTTATTTAAATGTATAAATACATAAGGTAAATTGATTTAGTAGTTCTTTATATTTATAAAGAACTCTCTCTGAGAGCCAACAATTGATATGTTTCTGCGTAGGATTATCGTCATCAATCAGCAGTCAAACGAATCATGGAATGTTGTTCCTAAAGGCTCATACTGCTCGTATTGCAAATTACATCGCAGCTTTAACTCAGGCAACAACGTAAACACGAGAGCAAAAAAAAAAAAATATATACATATATTAAAAATAATTGTTGGCTTTGTTTTAAGCGTATGTTGTAGTTGTAGGTTGTCTGAATGTCTGTCTGTGTGCCCCACTCTATTCTCCACACTCCTATGCTGTGTGCATCCCACTGGTTAGCTGTCTTGTCTGTTGTTGGTCGGTTCCTCTCGTACGAAAATGTGCCAATTTTAATTCGCCATGTATTTTCATCATGTTGTGCAGTTTTTGCCCGGCCACTGGCGGCCAGTTGTGGGCCGCTGAAGGGGCCCCCATACGAAAGGACAACGACCCATACACACAAATATACACACACAAATATATACACACAAATATACACACACACCGACATTAAACACCCACAACAGCCAATTTGCTGGGCATATTCTAGAACATGTTCACGAGGGTAGACTGATCAGTTATCAATTTTTGTTAATAGCTCCTCAACTAGTTTAATTTTGAATCAAAAATCTCTAAAGTAAGATTTGTTGTGTTTCTGTGTGCCTATTTCAAGAATATTTTTAGTCTTAAATTTGTAATTTCATATAACCAATGCTTGATTGGAGATTGTAGCTGTTAACTCGAGATTCAAGTTTTTCATTTAGGTCTTGCAATTCTAGCATGAAATAGTCTTCAGTCTTCAATCAAGATTGGTAATGTTGTTTTTCTTAGAATCATGCGAATGAGATCCAACTATTAGCTAACTCTCGGCTACAGATGTGTAGCACATGTATACACTTATGTATGTATGTACGCATATATGCATATGTATAGCATATGCTGATGTACATGTTATATGCTTGCCAACATATCGTTAGCCCCGCCCACGCCTTATTACCCGCGTTGCCCCACATGCAATTGGCAATTTAAGTTCGCACGAATTATCGACAATCAATTATGGTTTCTGGCAATGGCGCTCTGACACAGACACAGGCATGGACATGGACATCGACATGAACATGGAAATGGGCACGGACATGGACATGGACATGGGCATGGACATAGACGCAGACACGGACATGCATGGACATGGACATGGACATGAACATGGATGCAGATGCGGCCAGCTTGCACATGCAGTTGCTTGTCTGCCAGTTGATGCGTATGTGTATGTTAATTAATCAAAAGCCCATCTATCTATCGATTGGGCATTTACTGGCAGACATATGCAAATTAAAAGCATACAAGCAGTTCATTAATGTGCACTTGAGAGCCCCAAACAGTAACAATATCGACATCAAGTGCAATCAGCTAACAAGCTGGGCCATCTTTATTTTGATTCTATTTAATCGGGCAAAACTGTAACTAGTTTGATATACGTTTTCATTTTACTAACTTAACTCGAATCACTTAGTTAGTTAGTTAGTTAGTTAGTTAGTTAGTTAATAATACAATTTTAAAATTAATACTGGCATTTTGACCACTATTGCGGTTCCGAGTTTAAATACAGTGCTTGCCTATAGATTTTTCATACTATATATAAACTTTAGCGCTTAGTTAATTATATTTATAAAAGCATTTCAACAAACAAACAAACATTGTATTTATATATATATATACATAATATACATAAATACATCCGTATTGAAAACAAATATAACTTTATCTAATATACAAAAAAAACGCCTCGATAAACGGCTTATTCCCATCTGAGTCTTGTTAGCAAATTGGTTTTGCCCAAATCTTTTTCCCTTTTAAAGCTGCATTGTATTACATTGTGGTAATATTTAAGTAAATTAGCTCCGTTGAGTTGAAAAATCTTCGAGATACAAACAATTGCCAATTGACCTTTATATTTTGTTTTTACTAAAATCAAATCTATATATTTCTAAATACTAAAGTTTACCAGAAACTACTTGCATATTAAATTTGGATTTAAGTACAATACGATCAGAATGTATTATGATTTGAGCGAAAAATTTATAGATTGCCGGATAGGATAATTGTTTGGTAACAGGATAGATTGACATCACTGACAACGACACTCAAAAAAACTCCGTGTAGCAAAAATTGTTTTTTTTTTCTCAAAAATTATCATTTCTTTGCAGATTGCAGTTTAAGATAGCAGGTGCACGCACCACAACCGCCACACATTAGGTTGAAGAATTGGCTAAACCCCCTTCAGTAGTTAAATAATTACTGCATGCTTTTAGGGGCACTCAAGAGATAAGGCTTCAATTCGGATTTTGAAAGGATATAGCCTAGCTAGGATCCGAATGGATATGTTCTAGTTGTAAGAGACGTATAATTTTTGAAAAGTACTTTTATTTCCGCTGTTCGAGGGACTTTCATTCTTTTTATTGCTTTATTGGCAGGTCAAGTTATATTCCATTTGTAGTCCTTCAATGCCCGATTTCCTATTTTTATGCCCGGAACCCATTGAAAATGTTAAAAGGGGTATAAAGAGTTTAAGCAAATGTATGGTACAGGCAGAAGGAAGCAAATCCGAAGCTCCTCAACAGCCGAGTCGACATTGCAAAATTCAGAAGATGAAACTGCTTGTATTGCCAATTTTCTCTTTAATTGGCAGTCACCAATTTTACAGGTACAGGTGCAGGTCCTTTATTTTAAGATAAACGAAGAAATTGATCAAATTGAATTGGGAATATATTCAGGATTGTTTGACGCTCTGTGTACACATAAATTTCCAGTATTTCACTTGAACATTCGAAGACAAAGATTGTGCTTTTAATCACTTTTATAGTAGGGATCAAATAAGTCTTATAACTCGCACTATATTCAACTTGATGGATAGCTTTTCATCTTTGGTTGTCGTTACCGTTACGCCCGGTTCGAAGATGTGAACGTCTCATTGGTTATCAAATGGTCATACAATGAGACTTCCGCAAAATCGTAACGGGAGTGGGCGAAACTTCCGTTGTACTTTGATTTTGTTGTTTTGTGTTGTGCTCATTGGAAATGCCTAGCAATGGCGATAACTGTAACTGTAACACCGATAACGGTAATGACAACGATAACCCAAAGGGGTAACTAAGACCAAAAATCATATTGTACACTTTGCATTGCTGAAGAACCAATTGCTTTTGATTTGAAGCGCGAGACTCGCTGTTATTATTGCTAAACAATGTATTTCTACATAACAGCGGAGAGTCGTGATTCCAATCCAACCACAATTATTAGCCGAATAGCCTAGCTGACAATCGTTGTCTATCGATAGACTGAGATAGGTCTATCGGCACAGTTGCTATAAGGTTGAAAACGGTAACTTACAGCAGCGAATTTCTGAGGAATCGTATTGTGGTTCAGAGTATACCATTTTGATTATACAATACGACACCGCAGAAATTTGCAGCAGCAATACCAGGGATATACACACACACACACACACACACACACACACACACACACACATACATACAATCACATACTGACAATGAGCTGCAAATAATAATAATGCTGGGCGTAACTCTGAGGGCAGCTCCAGAGATGTGCAAACATGAATATATATTCAATTAGACGCACCATACAAAATTGGCCAACAAAGCACCACCTCCCCCCGCCTCCACCCATGCCACATCAAGCTTCCCCACCCTTTGTTCAACCCACGCTCGTCTGGACAATAGGCGAGCCTCACTCACCCTTGAGTGAGTGTGCGAGAGGAAAGCGAATAGAATGGTTCAACAAACAATTCATTTAGCTGGCACACGACTCTGTAGGCGTTAGGAAGTGCGTGCTAGCTATAGATGTAAGGCACCGACTGCCACGCCCACATGCCACACTGCCCACGCTCCACATGTCTGTACAAGGTAGCAGTTAATTGAACAATGAAATATGAAATTGCAATAAAAAAAAAGTGAGAGCAATGAATAAGGAACCAACAAGTTACCGTTGAGCTACAATTGTTGAGGCTGCTCACCTTGCACATAATCCAAGTAAGTTTGTGAAACAAATTTACTTAATATTTCCAACGCAATTTGGAAAAAACTATTCCCTATTATGGAATCAGTATAAAAATAATAAAATTGTTACTTCAATATCTTAAAATATTCCAATATAAGGAATTCATTGATTTAATTTAGGTATGGAATCAGTCGAAAATGTCTCAATATATTTCTCAATATCTTGAAAAAACTTCACAAGCATCATCATAATAACCTTTCAACTTAATAACAGAAACATTCCAAATTTTTTTTGGCAACTTGGCAAGAATAGCCCCAAATTTAGAATAGAATAGAATACATTTAACTGTTTAGTGTAGAATGTCTAATGCAAAACAAATTTGAGAATATGCCTTCCAATTTTTGCATTCATTTAGATAATCAACCAAGCACTTAAACAACATGTTGATAAAATTCGAAAGGGTTCTGAATTAGTTAGTTGAGGTACTTGAAGGAGTGTAGGGTATATATGTACATAGATACATAGATATAGATCTATACATACATTCATACATACATAAATGTGTAAGGCGCGCAACAAATGCAATGATTACATTTAATACATTTATAGAGTGTGTAATACAAGGCGTGACCTACATATGTGTGTGTGTGTGTGTGTGTGTGTGTGTGTGCACACATATGACAAACACACACAAACACACACACACACACCCACACACACCCACACACACTTAACAAACAATCGCAATGAAAATTGGCAAAAGCTATTTTTACACAAGTTGTTAATGTGGGTGGCAGAAAGGAGGTGGTGGGGGGAGGGGGGGGGGAAGAGGCTGGCCGTTATCATGCAACATTAAATTAGGTAGCTCCTGCAGCACAGGAGATGACAAAATTAACACACTCACACACATTGAGGCACGTGGCATGGTGTTTGACTTCTTTTGACTCAGTTCCAAGTTGTCAGGCTGTTGTTGCAAGGGCTTCCATAAAGTGGAGGCACGTGTCTCAATCAATTGGGTGGCGACAACGCCGACAAGCGACCAAAAGGCAACCGTTTTGGCTAAGTGAACGACAACGAAGGGGAAATGCGACAGCGGATGCGGATGCGGAAGCGGATGCAAATGAGGACGTGGCGTTGACACCTGCCGCATGCCCTAAAAATAATGACAACACCTACATTCAAATGCAACTGCAACAGCTCCACAATTGAATCTAACCAAATCCCGTTTGCAATTGAAAGCGCATACAATAAAACAGCTTTTAAACGCTCCCTAAATTATATATATATATATATATATATATATATATATATTATAATATATATTATATATTACATAATACACATTTTCACTTATATCTTCGCTTTACCTTTTATGCTTCATTAGCCCATTCATGACTACTAAGAGTGCTGCAGCCGAATCAGGTTGACTACGATATACCCTGAATATATTTGCTCTGCGTGGGGTATAGGAGAACTTGTATCCCAAATCTGAAGTCTCTCTGAAATCCGCGTGTTCAAACAGATAGACAGATGCACGGACGGACCTAGATATAAATATATATATTCAACTGTGTCGGAGATGCTCTTCTCTGTGTGTTAAATACATTGCCGCAAAACCATTGTACTCTTCTTACCAATTTTGAATGGGTTCGGGCCATAACACGTTCCTTCTTGTTATATCTGCCAATCTAAATTTTAGTTCGGATATTTATTTATTAATATTATTATTTTGATTTTGTCCATTTGAGCATGATGTAGTCTTTTATAACAGCATATAATCAAAAGTGAATTAAGTTATTTCCGTATAATGATATTCCTATAAAAACGGCTGTACCTTCACCCCTACCCCTACCACTACCCATTCCCTTACCCATTGACACCATCACACCCCCGGCCAGTCAGGAGACAGACAACCCTAAACAGAGTCAGATTGGAGAATGGAGTCACCATGGCTAAAATAGACGGAACACATGTACAAATTGATTTCAAATTTTGTGGCATAATTCAACAATTCATTTGATCCTCATTTGTTTTTGTTCATTTTCGAGTTTGAGTTGGAGTTGGAGTTGCTGCTGCTGTTGCTGTTACAAATGTGGTTGCATTTATGTTTTCTATTTCCATGTTTCCTTTTTTGTTTTCTTGTTTTTCAATTTTCATGTTCTGCATGCGAAAGTCAGAGCCCAGAACCCAGGGCCCAGGGCCCAGATCGAAGAACCCAGTTGGCTGCATGCTCGAATTACAAAGCCCATCGACACATTAGGGCATGTTCTACCAGCAGCCGAGAGCAGTGTGCAAAGGGGAAGGCCGTGGGCAGGGCTGAGGGGACGGGTGAGGGGAGGTGTGGAGGGGTAGAGGGGTAGAGTCAACCCCCCGGCAAGCAGAGCATTTGAAATTTCCAGTTTCACAGTTTTGTATGCTGTTTTTTTTGTTTTTTTTGGCACTGGTTTACGCAGTTGTCCATCAGGCTCATGACGCCCCCTCACTTCCTCTCTCCCTCTCTCCCTCTCTCTCTCTCGCTCTTACTCCCTCGTGAGTGTGTGTGCAACAACTGTGCGCTTTAGTGCGACACCCCGAGGTGTTGACAGTCACTCGGAATGACGAGCTGCGTCTTTGTCAGTTTCAACAATTTGTACCGAATTGAGCATATGCGCATTTTGGATTAGTTCTCAATAGTTATTTTTGGTAGACTCATATTACTACACCTCCCAGTCTCCCTCCTCTCCCCCGCTCCCCCCTCCCTCCCACAAACAATTAGTGCATCAGTCTCAAGTTCGAACTAAAAGTTAAGATTTCCACTTGTACATCATGCGAATTTCGTGAATTTTCGTGAATTTTCATTCAAGCCGACGCGTCAAAGTCCAATTGATATTCGGCGTATATAGTCTATATATAATATAATCTAGTAGTATATATATGATCTGCTTATATATGATAGACATCAATTAAGTTACAATTTTGAGTATGTAGCTGGCTTCTATAATTTGTTTTAATATGTGTATAATTAAAACATTAGTTTTTTAAGGGCTTATTATTTTTGGAATTATTTGTGATTGTTTGCCGCATCAATGTGAACGATGGTGGTTGCTAGGATTATCAAATACATCCAATAGCAGCCCTCAAAGTTCAGATTGATATAGGCACATATTGCAAGTGGAACGCGTACTTTAAGTTTATAGTTTATTGGATTTGCAATTGGAACAACAAAGCAACGATTAGATTCTAATTTTAAAGATGAACTTATACTCGATTTAAAGTTGTTTTCTTTTCAGTTGATCGTAGGGCATTTGGAAGTCGGCTGTGACCTGATTATTATTTGGATCTCAGCAGAGAATCAACTTGAAAACCTGCTGAAACAGTTCTCAATTGTAGTGCACTTGTGTTCTGCGCCGCTGGACAAATGTTGACAGGCAGCAAGAGACACGAGCAAATGGACCACCATGTGTGCCAGCAGCAGTGCCAGGACCACCACCACAACCAGCACCACCACCAGCACCGCCGCTACAAGCCGCACCATTGGCAGCAAACAAGCAACAAGAGAGCTGCTTCATCATTTGCAATTATTTAGGCAATAATTACTATTGTGTCTTATGCTTACATTTTGTGCTTCGAACAGCCCAAAGGGGGCAGAGCGTATGGAGGGTTGTTGGATGGGTTGGGTTGGGTTGGGTTGCACATACGGCATGCAACACGCCCAAGCAAACGCCCAGACCATTTGCGTTCTTGTCACCCTCTTGACTTAATGAGGCCTTTTTGTGCTCTTGATGGATTTTAAATTGTTGTCATCATCGCTATTTGTTGTTGCTGCTGCAGCACCCTCCCCCGCCAACCCACTCCACCCCGCCTTCCACTTGCTGCGGCTAATCTGTAAGACTGCATTTTGTGGCAGACTTTTGACGCTCAAAGCGCATTTTCCTCAAATTAAATGATTAGCCGATAGCTTAGAGCTTAGAGCGAACTCCTTTTACTACTCATGCATGAAAGAATGCATGCCAAAGTCAGCTGCTCACATGTGCGTTATACTTGAATCTAGCATCAAATATTTTGCTTACTCGTAATGAAAATAAAATATATATTTTAGATTGGTAAGCTTTGGTTTTTTTTTCTTTTTATTGCATTTGCAATTTCAATTAATAAAATGCTTAAAAAGATCCGCGTGAAAATTTGGATTTTCCTAGGATGAAATATGTGGAATAAAGTCTGTTGTTTTTTCTTAAGGAAACAGTCTGCATTTGATTTGAATATTAAAATGAAGTTAAGCTCATTAAAACATCGATGAATTCTTATTTAATTTGTGTTATGCAACATTTATTTCTAGCTTTGTCAATTTCATTATAATTACCGAACATGGCTGCCTACATTTAGTGTATTGGGAATGGTTTGGGTTTGGGTTTGGGTTTGAGTTTGGGGGCGCACTAGGATACGCTTAAGAGCCTTTGTCTTTTCATATCCGAGAGCGCATTAAACATTTAAAGAAACCTGTCGTCATCATCGTCGTTTCATTGACTTTACCGCAGTAGTACAAACGGCCTACCCCTTTCCCAGAGTCAGTCAAATACAACCCTTAGTTGGTTATTGAGCTTGGGCTTGGTTGAGCTGAGTTTTGTGTTTTCGGGTTTTCGGGTTTTCGGGTTTTGGGTTTTGGGTTTTTGAGTTTTGAGTTTGGGCTGGTTCGCGCCGTTTGCCTATGCCCTGCTCTCCCTGGCCCTTTTTGCAGTTGCAAATTACATTCAAATTATACGATTTTGATAAGAGGAACATTCAAAAGTTTCCAATTTCAAGTTCTGATGCTCTGGCTCTTCAAAAGCAGCTCGACTCTGTCTCTGTGTGTGTGTCTGTGTGTGTGTATTCTACGGCTGCTTGCTGCCAAAAAACTTCTCGACTAAAGTTGCCAGCAACAACAACAAGGACAACAAGGACAACAAGTACAAGAACAACAAGGGCACAACAGTCAGTGCAAAAAGTTGACATATGTGCGCCTCGAGCACTTTTCCGGAAACAGCAGGGCGACATTTTTTCCCACTTTTTTCTTTTCGTTTTTTTCTTTTTTCTTTTTTTTTTTTTTTGTTGTGTGCTCGTCGCTCAGTTTTGAGTGTATCTTCAGCATCAAGGGACATACACTTGATTTTAGTTGAGAGTCCAGGATAAAACGTCGCGTTGTTGATGTTGTTGTTGGTTGTTGGTTGTTGGTTGTTGTTGTTGCTGCTGGGACTCGCTTGGCGGCATATCTGCTCTGCTGCTTATGCTGTCCGAAGGTCCTTCGGTCCTTGCTTGCGCAAATTGTATGATTGAAAAATTAATGGGCATGACCGGCGCATGGCGCGCACCGACAACACAGCTGTGTGCCAAAAGCGGATTGGTGGAGAAGCTGGCGAGGGGCGAGGTGAAAGGATAAAAGGTGGATGAAGGGCTGGGTGGGGGGGGGGGGGTTGTTTCGTCAACTATTTGACTGTGGTTCACAGGTAAAGTTGGCTTTCAAACAGCCGCTCCACCTCAGGCCTTTTACGCACAGACGGAGCACACCATTTCTCCCATCTCTTTGCACTACTCTTTCCGTCTCCCTCCCTCTCTCTGTGTCTCTCATGCCCTCTCTGTCTATGTGTCTGTCTGTGTATTGTAATAATCTAGCAAAATGCAAAAACGAAAATTGAATTTTTTAAAATGATGCTAATTAAATCGAAAGATTTAAATCATTTAAGCGTCGCAACATTCCAGTCACAGACATGCAGAGAAAGAGAGAGACAGAGAGAGAGAGAGAGAGAGAGAGAAAGAGATAAATAATATATTTTGAGTATATTTGATTAAATTTCAAGTGATTAGCTCTTTTGTTCATGTGCATGTTTAGTTGTAGACATGAGTTTGTTGTTGCATGTGGACAATGCCTCTTAGCGAGCATCAAAGTGTATTTGATATAAAATGCAAGCAAATAAAACTCTAATGCCCGCTCGGAGAAACCGTCCAGTTGGAAATTGAAACACTCCACGCTTAAATACAATATTCACAACACAATTTGGGATATAATATGTATTTGAGTCAGTTTATGAATCGCTGGACAACTCCCACTAAAGACCCCAAACATGGCCAACAAATATTATATTTTTGCTCGCTTACAGAAGATGTCCTTTGTACACCGAAATACTGCACGATGGATGTATTAATGAATAGTACATTCAATTAGCATAACCATATCAAAGTCGGGCTTGTTAAGAGGCAGGCACATCCATTGAAGAAGATCGCTTTGGTTGAAGGCAAAATTGAACTAGAAGCTAGAGATGCATAGTCGAATAGGACATCTTTCACTTCACCGTAGCCCCCGAAATTCTATTTAAATTTGAGCCAGACTGAACTTATCGTAGATAACTCAGATACTTATCCGTCATGTAGTTTATTGAGGTGAACTTGATGAATCAGAATCACCCAACACAAAAAGTAAATGTCCTTTTTTTCATGTTGATTCCAGATGAAATATCCATGCAGCGTTTTGGCCTAATTAGTTAAGGGATTAAATGAGCCATTGGATTCAATGTTTGTGCATCAACGCGTTGCTTCAGATTGAATGAATGAACGAATGAATGAATGTTTTTAAGGTTGTCAAGGTCGTTAAGACATCTTCCACATTTCCACATTTCATTAGGCTCTTGGGGCTTTTCCTTTTAATTTGATTTTATAACAGATTCAAATAGGTTTTTATTGCCGATGAGCTTTGTGATGAAATAAGCTATTCCTCTTAAAAGCATTATATTTGTAATACTCTCCGATGGTCATCTCCTGTAAGAAGTTTAAGGATGTACAGCATTCATTTGGGTTCGTTGAGTTATAAAAGTATATTTTTGCTCAGCTTATTATTTGTGTTATTTGAGTCGATTTACTTTAAGCTAGTCTCTCTTCGGGCTTATTTTATGGTTGCTTAAGGCTTGCCTTACGTTGCCACATAATAAATAGGCACACACATGTCTGCCTGTGTGTGTCTGTCTGTGTGCCTGTGTGTGTGTCTGTGTGTGTGTGTGTGTGTGGGTGGGTAAAAGCATCTACTGACTAATAGGCTAAATTAGACTACGCCAGTCAGGCAGGCGGGACAGAAATTAAGGAGGGGCGCACATTGAAAAGGAAACACTGACAGGAAGGTAAGCAGAGCAGAGCGACAGAGATAAAATATATATATACATAAATATATATATGAGCGGATAAAACAGAATAAAAATAAGACATAGATGGAGAGAGAGAGAGAGGGGGGGGGGGAGCAGAAAAAGCCTTTAAACGCGCTTAACCGCAGCATGGAGAATAAAAAGTGCGTTTTGCAATCAAAGTAAAAATGCAGAAGCCCTTAAAAAAAGAATTCACATACAAAAATGTAAAGCTAAAGCAAGATGAAATGAGCAGAGCAGCAGTGAACGCCAGTGGGTGGATTCTGGGGTGAGTTGGGGGGGTAACTGTAGCAGAATGAAGGCAAGGCAAAAAAGGAATATAAGAAAAACTGACAGCAGCATCAGCTAAATGAGTTGAAGGACAATAAGGCGGGTAAAGCAGAAAATGGCTGGCCGTGTGGAGGGGGATGTGGATTTGGCGGGGAATGCGGGTACAGCTGCGGATATCAAAACGTTGGCAAAATGGTCGCACTCAGCGCAGAGTGAGGGAGAGAGAGAGAGCGAGACAGAGCGAGTGCGAGAGAGAGAGAGAGCGAGCGAGACAGAGCGAAGGTTGAGCTTGGGGTTCGGGTCGCAGCTGAGGGCTGCCACATTGGGAGCGAGTAGGCAGCAGGCAACCATTTTGTTGTTGTTGGTGTTTTAGTCTACTCTCGCTCGCATTTCGTCTTCTTCTTCAGCGTTTTGCGCCCACTTCCCATTTAAACCATGCGTTGTTGTTGTGTGCACTTTTTTTTATGTTACTGAACTTTTTGAAATATTTTAAAAGATGCTTTTAGCGGTAAATAATGAGAAGTTATAAAGCCACATCAATGGGATACATTCTGCTTTCTTGCGTATCAACTTTGTTGCATGTTGACAGGATAGACGGGGATAGGCCAGGACCAGGAATAGAAGGGATAGCGGACAGGGACAGGGACAGGGGCAGGAACAGGCACTGAGTAGTGAGTAGTGACGAGTTGTTGCTTGCCCCAGGCTTGTTGTTTGCCATGAGGCCATCAAGCACTCAGCCAGCTCTTTATCTATGTGTGTCTGTGTGTGTGATTTTTTTCCAAATGCAACCATTTGAGTCAGCCACACAGCAGCAAATTGAACTGAGTCATGTGGAGACAGAATAGTCAGGTTGAAAGCTACCCTGTAGCAGCAGCTAAAGCATCCCATATAGCGTATGTGGCCTGTACAGTATGCAAACTCAAACTCATGCTCAAGTATTCATTTATAAAATAGAGAAAAATAATGTGAAAAGATCGAAGGGTGTCAAGAAAACTGCAAACTGCAGTTTCCTTTCAAATATCTAAAGTTGATAATATGATTATGGATGTAAAAGATTCATTAATTTCTTTATTTCCATCAACTTTTTACTATAAGTAAAATGACAATAAAACAGTTGTTGATAAAGCTTGGCTTAAAAACTACGACAAAGAGTTGCTTGTTTGTTTGAAAGTGACCTTTTTGTGGGATTAGGTTGAAACTTTCTTGACAACGTTGACCATTTTATATATTAAACAAAATTGATCTGATGTATGCAGTATAAACAAAAGCAGCTCTGACAAAATGTAGCTCAATTGAATGATACCTTTTCCCTGAAGCAGTTTGTGGGCTGTACAGGGTATTAGGACAGTGGCAACAAAGCACAAACAACTACAACAATGCCAACGAACAACAGCCATTAACAACATCAGACGAAAACATTCAAGTCGATTTTAGTAGCTCTTAACTTTTCTATGTTTCTCGCCATTACTGTGCGAAAGTAGAGGATATTCACACTTTGCCATGCTCTGTGTAACACACGGTTAGGAAGTGAGCTCCTCTTAGCTTATATATATGCTTGTGCCAGCATTCGATCAACTTGGGCACTTCGAAAAATGCGAGCCGATCTTTTAAAGCAATACTTTTTTCGTATCGAAATTATTGCGAGGGTATTAAATCTTTGGCATGCCCAAGAATATCAGCATTTATTTGTTTCTGTCATTTGCCCAATTCTCGGGCAAATTCTCTCTTTTATTTTTGGTTGTTTTGTTTTTGTTTTTTAGCTGGCCTTCTGGAAATGATGAGCTAAAGATGTCCACAAGCAGCGAGCAGTCAACTAACTAACCAAGAAGCAAACTCTCTGCTGTCCTCGTTGTTGCTGTCTTTTTTCTTGTTTTCTCTTTCTTCTTTTTTTTGTTTTTTTTGTACACTTGTTTGGTCAGCATTTTGCGGTTTTGGCTTTGTTGGTTGAATAGTTTGAGGGAGAGGCCCTAATTAATGTTATGATCATCATCAGCGGCAACAACGGCAACAACGGCAACAACAAACGGAGCAGCAACCTTCACCAACCCCGTTGATGTGTTTGTTGGTTATTTTGGGAATATTGCATTTTGCGGTGCACGCAGCGTATGTGTAATATATATATATATATAGACATATGTGTGTAAGGCCAAAAACGAAATGGAACAGAACAGAGCAGAACAGAAGACAGCTAAAGGGTTAGATGGTTAGATGTGGCTTGGAATGAGTAACGATTTGGCAATGGCTGCCATTTTGCTTTGGCTTTTGGGTTTTTTTTTTGTTGTTGTTTGAAACTGGACAAAATGCGAAACTGCAAACTGTAACTTGGGTGTGCGTGTGTAGCTGTGTGAGTGTGTGAGTGTGCGAGTGTGTGAGTGTGCGAGTGTGCGAGTGTGTGAGTGTGCAGATACAATTTGTAATGATACACAAATTAGTATTCGAAATGGATGCTTAATAGCCCAGCTGGTTGTTTGCCGACTACGACTCCAGCTACACACTTCCCCCTCCCACACACACACACACACACACAGTAGATGTGGGTGTGCACTTTGACAAACTTTTCCAGCATATGAATATACATTTGTGTGCATGCATGTGTGTGTTGGTGTGTGTGTGTGGAAAACAGGTTATTGCTGGCTTTTGATGTCGCTCGGAAACATGTGAAACATTGAGCAACGGAATTGCTATTGCGATTGTGAGTGTCTCCCTCTTTCTCCCTCATTTGTGCATGTGCATGTGTGTGCGTGTGTGTGTGTGTGCGTGTGTGTTGCAATGCACTTAAAAGCAGCTTTAAGCCCATTGCAATGGCAATGCAATGAATTTATGCACATAAGTATGCTACAAAAATGGTTGCTGCCTCGACCAATCTGAATTTGGGTCTTTAAGAGCATGCATATATGTTATTAAAGGACATTTATGTTTAGCGAAATAGAAAGAAAGAACTGCTTACATAACAAGTGAAGAAGTATTGAAAATATTTAGATAAGATCAAATGTTATCGGTAACCACGTAGCATTAAGCAATAACGATAACCTGGATAAAATAGGTCAGTTTGTGGTCAGAAATAACAATAAAAGACTCAATTGAATTAACAACGAAGCAACTTAAGTCGAACTAAAAAAATGTTTGATCTATTAATTATTACACTCAGGAAAAATGAATCCCCTGTGAAAATGAAATCGAAAATAAATCACAAAAAAACGAATTGAACAATCATTCAATGAAAACGCCCTGAAAATTTGTGATATTTTAATTTTCAAATTGCAAATGCCTTCTTTCGGAAAGTCATAAACCATCAACTTTGGAAATGGACTCTCTGAATAATATGGTGGCCGAATTGGGGTGATTTTTTTGATGAGTGCATTAATTCGTTCACGTCGCACACAATTTTTGCTCACAATGTTAAATGACCGCAGCTTATTTATAATGTAATAGATAATAAAATAAGACAATCTAAGCTGAATCGTCGTTAAAACTTCAGAAGATTGTCAATAACCGAATCGAAGATTGGACAATCAATTTAATTTATTTTCATTCATTTATATAGCATCTACCATAAAAGAGCTCAAATAAAAAATAAAAAAAAAATAGATAAAGAAATAAATGGATGTATGTAAAAAATAAATAGTTGATAAAGCATGTTAATACTTTTTCAAATGTTTTTCTTCAAGGAATATATTCTTATAGACAATTTAAGGGGCGCAACCTACAAACTGACAAACAGCACGAAGGCTAATGGTTCGGCAGCTGCCTTAAGGTCTTAACGGCCATATCCACACACACACACACACACACACACACACACACACACACACACACACACACACACACACAACACACACACACACAGAGAGAAACAGAGTAAGTATGTGTGTATATGAAGCAAAGAGCTAAAATTGTTTCGAGCAAGGCAGAGCATTAAGATTAGAAAATAGAAAAAGAAATGGAAAATAGAAATACAGCAATGAAAAGGAAAAAAAAAACAAAAACAAATGATTAAAGAAAAACGAGAAAAAAGTGTATGGGAAAAGAATCAACAATAGCTGAGGCAGCTGGAAGAGCAGCATCAAAGCAAATGCTGGACAGACGCGCCCACCCCGAATACATCGAGAATGGGAACGAGAAAAATAAAATGAGGACGAGGACGAGGACGAAGACGAGGACGAGGACGAGGACGAGTACGAGGACAAGCAACTAAACGGCACGAAACGAGCGAGGATAACGATGGCGACGAGCCAAAGCCAGTTTGGAGCAGCATTTTTGGTGGATTCCAGTTCAAAAGTATTGTTTTAAGGATTATAGCGCCGCGCAACTGCAGCGCCCAACGCCGCCCCTATAAAACAAACTAGCAAAGAAATGTGGCAACAGCGCCAATGTCGACGTCGATGTCGACGCCGACGTCAGCATCAGCATCAACATCGACGTCGTCGTCGTCGTTGTCGTCATCATCGCTGGCATCAGCGACGTCAGCAGAGATAGCAGTGCCTGCCACATTTAACGAACACTAATTCATTGCGCTGGCAGCGCAACAACAACAGCAACTCCATTTTTGATGCTGCTCGCCGCTGATTGGCCAACACATTTCATAGATTGCGCGCGCGCACGCCAGAGCGAGACAAACATACTGTGCACTGTGTGCGCTGTGTGCGCATCAGTGTTGTTGTGCGCGCCATTGCTGCCATTGCTGTCGCTTCAGCATTATTTTCATTCTCGGCCCACAGCTAGAAGCATGCACAACAAACACTAGCGACAAATTGTGCTCCTGATGCGGCCTGGCCACTCGATGCGTATGATTTAAGCTATCTTCTTCTATGCGCATTTTTTCTGTTGCTATGTGCGAGTGCGTGTGTGTGTGCGTGTGTGTGTGTGCGTGTGTGTGTGGGTGTGTGTGTGGATGTGTGTGTGGGTGAATGTGTATGGCAGCTGTGCGCAGTGCTGCATCATATTCCAATTGGAATTGCAGTAGAGTGCTATTTCATTATTTACAACTCTTAATGAGCTAGCTGCTCTCCCTCTCTCCCCCTCTCTCTCTCGCTCTCTCTCTCTTCCTCTCATTGTTTCTCTCTCTCGCTATCTCTCTCTGTCTCTCCCTCGATCGCTACGGCTCAATGTCAAATCAGAAGACAGAAGTGTGTCAAACTGTGGCAACGCTGGTCTTCATTGTTTGCATCTTTTGCACAACAAAAACGAAAGAAAGAGAGAAACCAAAAAAAAACAACAAAAAAAGAAATGGGAATACAACTAATTTGCACACTTTCACTGCTGAAGCAAGTTTCAAGTGCATTTCTTAATCAACATTATCAACAACGACAAATTAGCAGCTGCTGCCGCTGTGGCGACCAACTGCCAAAGCCGCTCGGCCAAATGGATTGGAATTCCCCAAAGCGTTGCCACGTTTCACGCCAAATGTCTGCCGCTCGCTCTGGCAAGGAAGTGTGTCAGACATGATGGCGGCTCCAGTTGGCGCTCGCGTTGAAGAAAACTTTTCTGTGTGCCCCTGTCTAATAGAATAAATGTTGTTTCATTTTTCTCCTATTCGGCAAATTGAGGCGCAAGCGAGCGAGAACGAGAGCGAGAACGAGAGCGAGCACAGCAGAGCACAGCAGAGCAGAGCAGAGCAACAACAAAATATACAAAAGCGAGCCTTATTGGATCAAGAGAAGCATGGCATACATATGGAACTGCTTGCTGGACCACACACACACACACACACACACACGCACACACACAGATTGACTGTCGTGTCGCATCAGGCGCTGCCGCAGCCGCAGCCGCTGACGTCGACGTTTACGTTGAGCGGCAACTAACGAAATTAACCAAAGCAAGTTAAAGCGAGACAGCAAGAGAGCAGCAGCTGGGCTGCCGCTGCTTGTGCGAGTGCGAGTGCGAGTGAGAGAGCGCGCATTATTTCACTTTCACAATAGGGGCCCTCGTGCCGTCGCATTCAGCGCACAGCACCAGCCTTGCCAGCCTTGCCAGCCTTGCCAGACTCGTCCATCTCCTTTGGGGCACACACACACACGCACAAGTTTCATTATTTTTCAAAATTATTAGTTCGACTAACGATTCGTGGTCTCGCACACTCACACACACACACACACACACACACACACACACACACACACACACACATGCACAGACAGCGCTCTGCTAACCACCAATCGTTCGCGCGCAGCCCGCAACCCCCAAAAATAACATCAGCAGCAGCAGCAGCTGAGCCGGGTTGCAGCAGCGCTGCTGTGAGTAACGTCAGCGTCGCCGTTGCCGTCGCCGTCGCCGTCGCAGTCGCTGTTGTCGTGAGCACATGATCCTTAATTTCGTTATAATTTTGTATGTTGCCTGAAATTGTATATCATTTTAAGTTTGATCGGCCGCGAATACGTACCGCCGTGCGTGCGTGCAGCAGCAGCAACAACAACAACAACAACAACCACAACAACAGCAACAGCAGCAGCAACAACAAATAATAATAACAAAAGCAATAACAACAACAACAACAACAAACGGACAAACGGACAAACGCACAAATAGTTGCCCGATTTCCTGTGCATTAACATTATCTGTATTTATGTGAATATAATTATAATTATCAATATAAACATAAATATAAAATCATCGATAATTTGATGTACGTGTGCAGTTTTTGTTGCATTTTTTGTTATTGTTAGCTAACAAAACATTTAGTATTTGTCGTCGCCATCGCCATCGCCATCGCCATCGCCGTCGCCGTCGCCGTCGTCGTCGTCCTTGTGTCGGCTGCCGTCGCAGTCGCAGCCTTGTTTGTTTTTTTTGGGTTGTTGTTGCTTTGCACTAGCAACTCTGGGCACCAACAAGGAACCAACAAGACCCACAGTCGCTGCAACGGCTTTAGACATAACGGTAACACACACGTGACACGTCGCACTTGTGCAATTCAATAAGCAGCAACAACAACAACAACCGCAACAACAATCGAAAACAGCTCCTCTGATTCCATATATATATATATATATATATATATATAGATATATATATATATATATTTTTTGCATGTGCTTTCGTGTTACAAATTTCCAAAACAAAAATTCCCAATACGAATTTTTTTTTCAAGTGAACCGCAAAAAAGCCGTCGCCATTTTACCAAAAAGAGCGAGCGAATTTCACGGCAACAGCAACAACAACAACAACGATAACAACAACAAATGCATATAAATAGTGAATAGTGCAAAGAAAGAAAGAAAGAAAGAAAGAAAGAAAGAAAATTGTTTTTGCCAAAGCTCGCGAAAGAGAGACAAGCTGCAGGCAAAGCAACCAAATCCAATCAGTCGAATATCGAAATTCAAGCAACGAATCGCAAATCAAATGTCATTTTAGCAATTGCAACGCAAGCAAAAATCAAAAAACAATAACTAAAAAACAAACTGACAAATAATTGCAGCGAGAAACATTAATTAAAGCGTTAAAGCAATAGCAAAAGTGGAAAGCGGAAAGCGGCCAACGAAAGCAATTTGCGAAGCGTGACACCTGCAGCAGCAACAGCAGCAGCAACACCAATTCTCCAGACAAACCGCCCCTCCCCCAGTCCCCCTCCAACCCCCAACTACCCCGCTGAGGAGGAACTTTCGTTTACGGCCACGGAGCGCGTTCGCCGCGTTACAGCCTCCAGTTGGATTATTCAATAGATTTCTTCAAAACGTATATCGATACGCAGCGTTTTTACGCCGGCCACAAATTGGATTTCAAACATCAAAGTTGTGCCGGCGGCCCTGGTTCCGGTGGTGGCGGCGCTGCTGGAGTGGTAGGAGTCGTCGGCAACACCAACAACAATAACAACAACAACAGCAGCAGCAGCAACAACAGCAATAACAACAACAACAGCGGGAACACAAACAGTCAACAGCAGCACCTACAGCAGCAACAGCAGCAACAGCAGCAGCAGCAGCAGCACACACAGCAACAGCAGCACACACAACAGCAGCAGCAACAGCAGCAGCAGCAGCAAGCGTTGCCAGCGAACGGCAGCAACAACAACAGCAGCAATAACAGCCACGCCCACAGTCACGCACACGCCCTTGCACACGCACATCAGTTGCACACTGTGCTGCCGCTGCAACAGCAACAACAGCAGCAGCAGCAGCAGCAGCAGCAACAGCAACAACAGCAACAGTTGCCAGCGGGCGCAGCGTCACTGCAGCAACAACAGTTGCCGCAACAACAACAGCAGCAGCAGCAGCAGCAACTACTCAACAGCAACAACAACAGCAACAGCAACATTGTAGGCGTCGTTACGCCCACTCTGATAATAGGCAACGGTCCGGGGTCAGAGGGTCATACGGTTTCAGGCGCCACAACGGTTGCTGCATCAGCGGCAACAGCCGCCGCCGCTGCCGCCGCTGCTGCCGCAGCCGCCTCTGCGTCGGCATCGTCCGTTTCGGTGGCAACAAGCGCATCGCTGCCCCACGTGGCATCGCACAGCTTGGGGCTCAGTCCGCAGTCGAGTGCGGATTCGCAGCAGTTCAACATCTTTCCGGCCATCTTCAGCCGGCAGCTGAACTTCTCAGCGGCCGGCGCTTGCGGGCAGGCGGGCAAACTTAGCATGGACGAGCTGCGTCCGAATCTGGTTGGTGGGCTGTTGGGGCTGCAGCAGGCCGGGCTGCTCGAGGATCATGCGAACAGCATGCAGCACGGCGGCGTCGCCCAGGACACCAAGTTCATGTCGTTCCAGGATAACCGCCTGATGGGCATCAGCGGCTCCCACGAGAATCGTCTGCTCAGCTTGGCCTCGTCCGTCCAGGACACTCGCTCGCCGATCACCACGCTGGACAAGTCATCATCTTCGTCGCTCAACCATCAGCGCAAGTGCAGCAGCACACCCGAGGATTTCAGCGCCCTCTATTCCGGCCTGCCCACGCCGGGAATGGACTCATCCTCGCACCATCACACTCCGGCCCACACACCCCCCTCGCGCCTCTCCGATCACACCATTTCGGGTAAGCCCAACTAGCCCAACTAGCCCAGCTTGCCTAGACAACATCAACATCAACATCAACATCCAAAAACCAACACAATAAACAATCCTTACTCAAGTTGATTGTTTGTTTGTTTTTTGTCTGTCGATCTTGATTTGAGATTGTAGCGCAATATTTAAAATGCTTTAATCAAACTGTACAATTTCCTAAAATATTATTGATATATTCACAATGGCAATCTATATTTTCAATCATTTAAAATTGTACTTCAGATTTGTTGTTTTTATAGGAATCAATAATTTATATATCAAAGAATGCCAGCATTTAAACACTCTTCGCAATTAGTGGTTTCAGAAAATAAAGCAGGCTTTTCATTGTCGATTTGAGCAACAATATTAATTAATTATTAATATACATATATATATATATATATATACATAAAGTAAAATCAATTGTGCAAGCAGAGCGTTTCGAGTCTTAGGCAATTATTGTAAAACATCATTTATCGAATCGAAAGACACGTCTCTTAAAAAAGGGACGAAAAATCTCTGAGATGGCAACAGTGATTATTGACCAATGCACTTACTCATGCACAGTCACACACACACACAGACACACACACACACACACAGAGACACACACAGACAATCAGAGAGTGGAACATTAGCTGCGCATTAGTCTTTTGTGGATGTTTAGGGATCCGAATACAGCTCTTAACCCATCCAACCATTGTCGAGTGCGAACCCTTTGACGCCTTTCGCTTGCCTCTCTTTCTTTTACCATTCGACTTTGGTTCATTGTTACCGCCATTTGGGCACGCGCCAAAGCCAAGGATTATCGCCTCCTGCCTCCTGCCTCCTGCCTCCTGCCTTGCAGCACCTTTTCGTCTGACCTCGGTTTCGTGTCCTTTGCCATTTGCGGACATTTCAATCGGCTTAACACAATTGTTGTGACTGTCGAGAGAATCTACTCAACGACTACTAAAGGCATTCAAATTACAGGAAATCAGCTGTTAAGCAGCAGCCAAACTGTCCATCCACCAATTCATTCCATTCACTTATCCAAGTACAGCTGAATGGGCATCAAAAGAACTGACAATATATATGTATACTATCCGAAAAGATAGTTTGATTTTGCTGTGATCTGTCGGCTGACTGGAATGTTAGTCAGATAGTTAGGATAGCTATCCTTGATCAGCAATGAGCCATCATTTGTTTCTCTTCCTTCAGTATAAAATGGAGCTGTGTCAAATCAAACTTGATCAAACTTGTGTAAAATCTTTGTAGATTAGCCCATATAAATGGCCCAGAAATTATAGAATTGGCTTAAAGGTCACATTCAATGGCAACCACAAGCATCACTGGAGATGAAATAAATCACATATTATTCGCAATTGAATTAACATAGTCAGATAAACATATAGAAAACATAATGCGTGCATATTTATCGGCTGTAAATTCCCATTTCTCGCTTCCTTAAAAGGACAATTTTATCAGATGAGCAGATTTATTAAAAAGCCGCAGCCACAAATAACGTGTTCAGCTATTTGACCTTGCTGGCCAGGCCAAGCAACAAGGTCAAGAGAGTGCGAGAGAGAGAGAGAGAGAGAGAGAGACAGATAAGGGAATAGTTGAAGCGAAAGGGAATGAGAATTACTTTACATAAATAAAGGGCACCTTTTTCAAAGAGGGCGGACGGGGATCGTAGCGAAAACGAGAGAGAGAGAGAGAGACAGGTGGGGAGAGGGGAGAGGGGAGTGAGAGAGAGAGAGCTTTGTATGTTATTCAATTAGTGTGAACGGCCCCAAAAATGAATAAATAGTTTAAATTTTGTTAACGAGCTAAGCGCGCCAATTAAGCGCCAAGCAGCAGCAGCAGCAGCAGCCGCAGCAGCAGCAGAAACAGAACCAGAGTCACAATTTGGCGTCGGTGTCGGGTGTCAGGTGTCAGGTGGCAAGTGTCAGGTGGTGTAGAAGAGGCCATGGCATCCTGTTGAAACTCATGCTGTGCGCGAGTCCGCCCCCGCTCACCTGCCACGTTGCCAGCGTTGTCCCTACTTTTGTGGCCACTTTTGCGAGCTGCGCTTTGACCTTTGCCCCGTAATTTGCCGCCTTTTGGCACGCGACGCGCCGCCAGTTGGCAGGTGGCATCCCAGGGCCCAGTACCCAGTACCCATTACCCAGGATACAGGATCCAGGACTCAGGACCCGGCACAAAATGCCAGCTCGATTAATGTGGCAGAGAATTTGCATAAATTATCCCATATTGCATATTCATGTGACGATGACGACGACGACGACGTGACCCAAAAGTCTGGACACGAGACGTTGCCACAAAAGCTACGGCGACGGCAACAGCGACGCCAGCGTCAACGTCTTGTGGCCGCAGTGCGGTTAACCATTGTTGTTGTTGTTGTTGTTGTTGTTGTTGTTGTTGTACGCTTTTTGGGGCATAATTATGCAACATTTGTAAGTGAACGCAACAAGCGAGCCTGCAACCAGCCCGCTAAATATATGTTGCATCTAGTCACCTACTTTAAGGCCATGTTTAAAAGTGCTCCTTAAAACAAACAAATGAAAATATTTTGCAAAATCAATTATAAAAGCCAAACTAACCGATATAGTTTAAAGTAGCAATTTTTCTACATTTCCACGGAAAATGCTCCGGTCAATTTGAAGACATTTTTTGCAGGATCTTAGAGGATCTAGTTAGGGGTTAAATCAGTCTAAATGTGCTTTTTATTTTGACAACTGTATTTGAGCTATGAATCTAGAAAACATAGAACACTTTTTGATGAGTATATTTACAAGAAATATGTCTTAACTTATCCTTAAAAGTTGGCAAAAAAAATGTGTAAATTGGGAAAGAAAATGAATTCATCTTTGGTTTAAAAATTCAATAATTCGATTCGAAAATATTGAAGCTTAAGATTTGCTTGATGGAAATGCTCAAGCTTAAATTGAATTTCTGTAATATGTGGAAAACATTTGCAACATTTGTAAAATGGTCGACAAATAAGCTAAGGCTAAACTAAAAATGAATATGTTTAATTTAAGAAATATATGAATTGTGTATAAGTAATTATGAATATGATTATTTTTCTTGCAGCTGAAGGAGCATTCAAGAAGTTGAAGCCGGAACCCAACAGCGGGTTGTCAACGGTTTCCGCCGGCATCACATCGCCCGGAAGTGGACTATCCTCGCTGAGTCAGCACGCCGGCCACACCCCAACCACAGCATCCTGCCCAACGCCAGCCCGACGAAGACATCGAACCACATTCACACAGGTCAGTTGCCCACACAGCCGGCAAGCCAGCCAGGCCGTATAACACCTATCCCTACTAGAACCCTCTCTCTTTCCCTCTCTCTCTCTCTCTCTCACTCTCCTACCTCAATCTTCCTCTCTCTCTCTCTCCATCTGTCTCTCTCTCTACCGCTTGGCTTAGTCTGTCTGTGTCGCAACTGCTGCAGCACGTAGTGAGAAATTTTAATTAGATTTCGTGAAGGTTACGCTTGCGATTAAAACTTTGGCATTTCCCAAGTAAACGGCAAGCCAATGACGCCAACAACAACCATGACAACAACAAGTGGCTGGTTAAGTGTACACTACGGTACACACACACACACACACACACACACACACACACAGAAAGTACAAGCGTTTCAATTATGATATTAAATCATGAATATACAATAAATTCCATCAGTTTATTCAGCTGCATAAATTGCATAAGTGCTTAAGTTTCAAGTTAATTCCAATAATCAGGGCAAACTTAAGTAACTTCAGTAATTTTCCGTAAATGGAAAATACAAGTTTAAGGCTAAATAGTATTTGTTTATTTATTTCATTATTTCATTTCATAAAATCATTCCTTTATTGTCTAAACTGAACTGATTTTCAATCCAAAACATGTTTTTGATCAAAACTTTTCATATCAATCAATTTTTGCATTCGCAGCATCTATCAAAAAACATCAAGTTCCTTTTATTATTCAAGAATTATCTGAATTATATTACACAATATTATAAGGAAATGATTAATCAGCTTTAAGCTCAACAATATTTGGACTTTGCTTGCTGTTGTCGTCGTCTAAAACTGCATTTGCAGCTTCTAAAACTAATATAGGTGTACGAATATTATTCTGTTTTTGCTGGCACGCATTATGTGAATCTATTTAAGCAACCGAGGGTGTCGGGTCATTTTCCAACACTGCATTCGAGTCTTTCTAAAGGAAATTTGATGTTGGCAACTCTCGAAGTTTTGCCAAGCCCCAAAGTAGGCAACACAATTTGCATTCGTACTCTGAAAGTGAGCAATGGGAATAGAAAATGTTGTGCCAATGCCAAGAAAAAACCCTTCATTACACCAATCTCCTCCCCCTTCCCCTTCCCCTTCCCCTTCCACTTCTCCCCATTCCCTATCCCCAAGCTGTAAGCTGTACCCAACAAAAAAAAAAAACAGAAAAGACTGATAGAGTCTGAGTAAATTAAACAGTCTGTTTGAGTATGTGTGTGTGTGTGTGTGTGTGTTTGAGTGCAGGTCATATAACAACAATGCCTAATTAAAATCCGCTTAATTTCAGGAACAATTAGCGGAACTAGAAGCTGCATTCGCCAAATCGCATTATCCGGATATTTACTGTCGCGAGGAGTTGGCGCGCACGACGAAGCTGAACGAGGCGAGGATTCAAGTGAGTATAACAGCTACTTAGCATTAATACTCTAACCAGGGATCCACACACAGATCGTGGGCAAGGACTGACAAGTGCAGGTGGTGGGGTGCGGTGCGGTGAATGTTTAAATTAATGCATTTTTTTTTGTGAACAGTTGTTACTGCACCGGCGTCGAGCAGACGCATCCACAATCCACAACTGCGAGCACTGATCCGATTCAGGGCCTTTGCCTTCATATGGTCACCAAGTCTACTCACACACACAAACACACACACACAGCCTCCTTACTGCCTGTGGCGGCACGCCCTATCCGCTGATCATCTCGGTTAGACGATTAGTGTGCGATTATTCCAATTGAATGCTTCGCATTTGGGTGTCGCTCTAAAGTGCTCTCTCCGGGCGACATGGCATCAAAGCCAGCCAAGGCACACAAATGCCCTAAGGCCCACCTCCACCTCCATCTCGATGTCCGCCTCTACCATCTCACCCACCCCCACCCCCACATCCATTCCCCCTGCACGTCTGCGCTGCGACTCTGTTGCGCTTTCAAGTGCGCCGCGGTAATAATTAATTTATAGTTTTTATCATGACTGCGAAACATGTGAGTGCAGCAGGGGGTGGTGATGTCCCTGCGGTCAGGGGTGAATATTTCCAACCACCACCCGCCACACAGCCCGTCCCCCCCTTGGCCTTACTCCAATCAGCGGTCGAAGATGATGTTTGAAAGCGCCTTTCATCATATTTGCCATTTGAAGTGTTGAGTTACACGGCACAAGGACTCGACTAAAAATCACAAATTTTACTTGAGCGATTTTCGCTATATATATATATATATATAAGATGATAGCTAGCTTTCAGTGCCTTGCAAAGCACATGTTAAAGCTTCTAAAGTGCATTGGCATATTGGCAATAAAATTGAATGCTTGCTCGTCTTAACTAACCAAACATTTTGATTTTCATCATGCTGAAAGTAAACTGGTTCAATTGAATGATTAGCTAGATATTATTCTGTTCGATTTTTGGCCAAGAGCCCAAAACAACAACCAAAAAAAACTCTTTTGTCTGCTCTCAGTTTTCAATTGTATTTGAGATGATGAGTTATTATTGAAAGCGAAATAACATTTGTCTGCCAGCTACCAGCTACCAGCTACCAGCTAACAGCAATATGACATATTTATTTGCCAGCCGCCTGATCCGATAATAATGTGAGCTGAATAAGCAACTGATTGATATATTTATGTAGACTTACAATCGCATTGAGCATCTAAAAACTGCACTCGCAATCAGGATATTTGTTGGCGATCAAATGACAGGCAAATGCCGGGCTATTAGCACAGCGTAAACCATATTTTTCTACAAATGTTCAAATATTTACACATACACCCTCAGCAGCATTGCACGAGCCTCGCCCGACTCCTCTCTCCCCGGCGCGGCGCATACAGCGACCGCAACCCTCTAATAACAAGGCACACACACACACACACACACAGAGAGAGAGAGAGACAGGTTTGAGTTCTGTTGGTAATTTGACGAGTGCGCTTGGCGTTTGCTTACAACTTGACTCTGCCACTCACTTAACAACTACAACAGCAACAACAGCCAGCCGCTGCAACAACAACGACAACAACAAGTCATGTCTACATCATAATTCTGGTTGTTGTTGTTGTTGTTGTTGTTGCTGGTGTTGACGAAATTTGTCGTGTATACATTTTATTGCAAATTTAATGCTTGCTTCGAGGCGCGTCTCGTTTTGGGCAGGATCTACGAGGTGGTGGTTGACGAGGGGAGTTAAGGTGGGCGTTGCTAGCCACATCTGTTTGGAAAATTCATCAAGCAGAGATTTTGCCAAAGTACCAAATTTGTCACATTTATTCCCAAACTACTCGTATGACATTCGAATACCCGAATGGCGAATGGCGAATGGCGAATAGCGAATGAAGAATGATGAATGATGAATGGTGAATGGTGAATGTGAATAGCGAATGCTTGATGCCTTAATTAAGCAATCTTTTGCAGCAATTACTTTCATTCATTTTATTAAGGTATAACTAACTATAACAATTTGTACTCATCGAATGCATCCGATAGCACCAACAGCTAAAATATATTCCAGAGACTTCAGTTTAGAGCAAAACAAGTATTAAAAACGAATATGGCAAATGCAATTGTATAAACATTGCACATTCCAAGTCTGAACCATCATTATATCCTTAAATAGTGTACGATAATTTTGTCGTACAATTTATAACACACTGCAGAAGATCCAGTATCCAGTATCCAGTATCCAGCCGTACAAAGATCATATATTCTTGTCATAGCCAACTCCATCTGTCTGTCTTGACGACACTCGGCATACATGCATACATTGGCAGCACTTATGTCGGACCGTTTGTCGTTTGGAACCGACATATATATATATTTAAATTAAACCAACTGATTGGATTTGTAAAGAAATTTCGATGTTGGTAATACGACTACGGTCTGCAAGGGTATGTAATCTTTGGTGTACCCGAGACAGCCGTTCTTTCTTGATTTTTACGAAAGTTCTGACTCATCTCATCCATAGATTATCCCAGCATTACTTTTAAAATCGATTTGTTTACTGTTTGTTGAACTTCTCTAGTTCACTATAAGAAAACAGGAATCGTTTAAAACTACAATTTGAAGCATCTATACTTTAAATGAAAATATTAGAACTAATAAAGCTTCCTAAATCTATAATATATACATATGTATATATGTCTAATTAACCTAGGGGAAGCCCATTAGTACATCGATAGAGCTTTGACAGAGGAAGCTAAACTCACTGATAGCTTAGATCTTCTACTATTTACTATTTACCATTTACTATTTGAGAAATCAGCCAAACAAAAACGGGTTCTTGGCAAAATAAACACTGTCAAAATGGTCGTCTCGAATAAATCTTCTTATCGAAATCGAATGCTTTTGTTCTTCGATTTATAAATTTACGAGTGTGTGAATGTGAAATAAAGTGCGATTCTTTTCACTCGCATATTGTATTCTAATTTGATTGCGCAAAAGCGAAACTGTTCTCTCGATTCGCTTCACATAAATAGTGCGAAGCAAAAGATACATTTTTTCAGTGAAATGAGAGACAAGATGAGAGAGAGGCAGTTTCTATGGCCCACTCCATGCATATTGAATCTTTCGATGTGCGCCAAGCGAATAAACAAAAAAACAATTAAAATAAAAAATACACAAATGGCTATCAACTTTTGTATATTTTCGAATCAATTACAATTGCAGTCGGTTGAAAACGCAAAGATTAAAGAGTTACAAAATCAATCGCAGAATGAGAGGCCAAAAAGGTTGATTTAGTAATTGATGATCTTAAGACGAAATCATAGGATATGGAACCCACAGACAGAAGAAGAGATAGTGAAAATAGAAACAGAAACAGAAACAGAAACAGAAAAATAATAATATTGGCTTCACTTGCATTCCAGGCGTATTTGTCCAAGTATTTGGAATCATCTTTTATCTTAAATATTTTTAGTTTTTAAAATTTCCAACACCTTAGGGAATCTATATGAAAATGTTTTTAATGTAACCAAAAAAGAGAGAGAAAGAGAACGGATAAAATTAGAATAAATTCAGTTAAATACAACAAAATACTAGTTGAAAGTTACTATTTGGATAAAGCTGGAAGTTACTATATATACACTTATATATATTAATAACAAGGCTTGATATTCTCAAAAGCATTAAAGATAACAACCACATTGTATATATGGCACGTATATCATTCGTAACAATGGTGAAACTCCAAATATGAGATAAACGAACATTTGCCGGGTAACTGGTTAAATTCGCCGTTTATGTATGGGACGTGTGTGTGAAACACAATAGCAATTAAATTAGATTAGTTTAGTTTCGCTGCTTCTTTGTAGGTCAACGCACCGCATAAATGTAGCCAAATGTTGAGCTAACTCGAATGCAACAATAACAACAGGAACAACAGCAACAGCAACAACAGCAACAACAGCAACAACGACAACGACAACACTAACGAAGTACAACAACAACAAAAACAATTAGGCTAAAAACCCTAAACGGGGCTGAATTGAAAAAACCAAAGCACAAAACATTGCACTGAACGTTATGCGGGTCAAAATTTGATTAAATGTTGAACGTAAATTAAATTTGAATACGTTTAATTTTCATATTTCCGTCGCGGCAGCAACAACTCTAAGTGTATATATGTGTGTGTATGTGTGTGTGTGTGTGTGCGGGTGTGTGTGTGTGTGTGTGTGTGTGTGTGTGTGTGTGTGTGTGTGTGTGTGTGTGTGTGTGTGTGTGTGTGTGTTGTGTATATTTTTAATGCATGGTTATTTGCAGTAATAATTTATCTAATTAGTTGGGCTGCCAGCTTATTTAGATTGACCACTTTAGCCGCAGCAGCGCGAGAAGCGCAAAATTAAAATAAAATATTCTAAAATTAATTAAACAAAGTATGCAACATTTCAGACAGATACGTAAAGTATTTATTCTTAAAAGAAATTGCGAAGTAAACTCATAAATCGAATACTCTTTATAAATTAGTATTCACAGTATGAGTTGGAAAGTAGTTTCCAAAATGTTTCAATAAAAACAAATCTTAACAAAATCGAAAGAGAAAAAAAGAAACAGGCAAACAGTTAAAGTACATCAGATCTGAATAATATATATATACATATATATATAATATATATATATATATTATAGGGCATCTCAAAGAGCTTGTTTTTAAAATTTGTTTTTAAATTTGTTCCTTTTTTTTTGTATGTGCATCTATTTGGAGGTGTGTGTGTGCGCCATCAAATGGATCCTTAATTGAGTTACTCCGCCCCCAACACACACACACACACACACACATACATACAGCAATATATGGACTGGCTGGATAGACAAACTGAGAGATATACAGTCAGACCAGGGACAACGTTTCGACAATTTCAACCCTCCAACAAACATCTCATAGCTGATGGTTAAGAGCATTTTTAACACACACACACACACACACACACACACACACACACACACACACATAAACGTGCTGTACTCTGGGCTGGCATTTTTATGCTGGCAGCCAACCAAATGAAACCGAACGAGCCATCAAGTGGGCTCAGAAAACAACCCCCAAAACAGAGAGGGGCAGGGGACAAAGAGCCCGACTGCCTGCCTGACTGCCCGACTGACTGCCTGACTGCTAGCAAGCTTGTATTTTTCATTAAAACCAACACACACACAGAGAGTTGCACACACATAGCCATGGACAAAGATAATAATAATGATAAAATAAATACAAGAAAAATGCCAAAGACGTCCAAGAAACGACGACGACGTGGAGGAGGAGGAAGATGTCTGACTGCCTTTGGCTCCAGTAAAAGCAAACCAAACCACCACTCGCAACACTGCACTCCTCCCCACACCTACCGATTCACCCACACACAAACTACCCCCTGGCCCGTCCTCACCCCCTGTGGACTTGTCTGGGCCGCCATTACAGGGCGCTCGCTGCCTTGTAAGTAACTCAAAGCAAGCTGAGCAGCTTTCAAAATGTCGGAAATTTTTACACAACCCCCAACCCAACCCAACCCAACCCAACCCAACCCAGCCGAGGCAAGCCTCTAGACCACCCGCCCACCCCGGCCCCGCTACATGTTGTCTATGCTTGGCGCGGGCTTTCATCTTGGCAATTTCTTTTTGCCATCAAGACGCAGGACCCACAGCAAGCAGCAAGCAGCCGTCAGCCAGCAGCCAGCAGCCAGCAGCCAGCTGCCCGTACTCCGGCATCCAAGTCGCAATCGTGAGGACCATCTTTAATAATGTCTAAGCAGCACACACACACACACACACACACATTCTGCCGTCGATGTTTCGCTTACAAACAGCGTCGTCAACTTATTTTCAATTTCAATTTTGTAGATTTTTTCACTCATAAGACGACGATGACGACGACGACGACGTCGACAGACAAGAACGCCCCCAGTATGGGAGGGGAGGGGAGTGGAGTTCTTACCATTTGCCATTGCCTTTTTTCATCATCCGCTTTCCATTTTCTCCTCTCAGCTGAAAACGGTTTTTTACCCTCGCGAGAGTTTTTCAAAGTGACATTTCTTTTTCTTTCTTTCATTTTATTTTTTGTGTGTGGGTTTTTTTTTTTTTTTTTTTTTTTGGTGGGGAACGTTTGGCTAATTTAAACAACTTAAAGGTCCGGCAACGCTTTAATTGATGTACATTCACTTTTCTTGCCGCTTACCAAACTATTTTGTTGTTGTTGCAGGTTTGGTTTCAGAATCGACGAGCCAAATACCGCAAGCAGGAGAAGCAGCTGCAAAAGGCATTGGCACCATCTGTGATCCCGTCGTGCAACGGCATGATGCGGAACATTCAAGGCTATAGCGTGTCCCGTGGCTATCAGCCCTATCCACACCACAACACCATGAATCGCTATCCACAGGTAAATTAAGCACACATTCAACACACACACACACACACACACACATATTTATGCGGAATGGGGAACAACTTGCTTTCTTTTTGCACTGCAGGATCTCTTCCAAATGGGCGCCTCCTCATATCCTGGCATGACGCAGCCATTCTCAATGGCGCACAGCACGAATATGGGCTCCGTGGGCGTGCGTCAAGACTCGATGGGTAAGTTCACAATAATAATAAAAATATCATATCTACCGCTGACTATTTCAAGCGTTCAACCAATCGCGATCAAGCCTCAAAAATTACTCTGATCTCGCAGAGCGCCTGAGAGGACGTGTTCACTTGCCACAAACTGATTACAAAAGCTTGCCTTCTGTGCCTTTTAACTGCTGCCACGATCGGGGCAGTTGGAGCTTTCACTCATGCTTCTATGCCACACGGGGGCTTTTGAGCTGTTGGCTTCTGCTTTTGCAGGGTGGCTCAAAGAGAATCAAATGGTTTTTTTCTATTCTCTTTTTGTGGGTGACTTGAAGTAATCAACTCTCTTACTCTGCTCAAAAAGTTAGTCTTCGGAGAGCATTGACAAATCGTTCTTATTGGTGCTCTCAGGTTTTTCCTTTCAATATTTTTCAGTTATTGAATAATCTTGTATTCTATACCCTTGCAAAAAGAAGAGATGTGTTTATATATTCTGATCAGCATCAGTAGCCGAGTCGTTATAGATTCAGGGGCTATCAGTGACTACTTATCACAATGAATTGAATCAAGCCAAAAGAATCCATGGTCTTATATAAAAAACAAACCCGCTGCCAACTAAATCAGAGCCGCGATGAATCGATAGGTGGACTCTGAAAGGTTATTTCATTGGATTGTATCCGATTATATGCGAAGTGTATATAAACTTCATAAATTTAAATCTAAGCCAATTTAAGTCAATGTAAATTTGAGCACGCCCTTACTCTATAGGGATTTTGTTGTTGTTGATCAAGTTACATATATATATATATACATATATATCAGACTGGGAAATGACGTGTAAAGTTCCGATTGATTGTTATGATTGTCGGCTGCATTTGTTAAGCTGAATGTCGCCGTCTCGACTACTGCCACTGTCTTATCAAATTTATCAACTGAAGCCATAAACAAAACCCGAGAGATAAACAATGATTGCGTATGGCAAATACACGCAATTGTACAATATTATTATTATATATGCATATTAAATACTAATAATAATGGCAACAAAAAGATGGCTTAGCACAGGGCCAACTTAACCGGATATTATGAGGCGAAAGAAAAATATGGAGACAGTTGGAGAATGGGAAATTGTTGTGCAAAGGGCGACGACGAATGAAAATTCAGCAAATGAATTTCCGGCCAAGTCAAGACAACTTTCTCAAGTCTCCCATCTCTCCCATCTCTCCCATCTCTCCCATGTCTCTCATGTCCAGTAATATAAGCACATCCTGTGTGTGCTACATACAGATTTTTGTTTATGTAGTGAATTTCCGCAGCACGGAAATCTTTAATAATTTCCAAAATATACATATGCATAAGAATAACAAAAAAACAAAAAATGTTGATTCAATCTACACTTGAGCTAATCTCTCTCTCCCTCTCTGTGTCTCTCTCCCCCTTTCTCTCTCCATCCATCCACTCTCTCTCTGGAATACTATATATTTTTGCAGGCATGTCACCGGAGGATGAATGGTATAATAAAAGCCTATCCGCATTGCGCATGAATAGCTCGCATCATCCGAACTTATCGGCACCGATGCTGCAATACCAAACATAATCAAAAACCTTTGACGACTTCTTTTAAAAGATCACATTTCAATCTGGCAACTTTGGAGTGCGATCTTTTAGGAGCGAGTGCGTCAAATGGGCAGCAGCTACACATAAAGTATATACCACACATAGTACTATATACTTATATATATACATATATATACATATATGTATATATATATGCATATATTACACACATATATATACACATATACTTAGTTAGGCATAGCTATAAATCTGTATCTGTATGTATTTAGAACTATTCCTCATGTATGTCAAGTATCAATTGCCTGTATGGATGTGTGTGCGTGTGTGTGCGTGTGTGTGTGTGTGTGTGTGTGTGTGTGTGTGAGTCTGTATGTATGTGTGAAAATACTTAAGCTATTGAATGTCAAGTACTCTAATTTACGTGTGTGTCACTTATATATATACACGCACATATATATATATATATATATATATATATATATATTAATAAAAACATGTACTTTTAAGACTTGTTGATATTTTTCTGTGTAATAATTTTTTTTTTTTTTTTTTCCAAAACCAAAACCTTGGAACTAATGCAAAAAGTCGTACTTAAGCGTATTGTAATAGTCAACTAGTCATAGCAACTAAGCGAATTGTGTATTGAGATTTTAGCGTGACATTATAAAAACAAAAACCAAAGGCAAAGTATTGTATGATATGCACAAGCACACATACCCTATGTATACTACACAATATTACAAAAAAAACAAAAAACAAAACCAAAAAAAAAAACACGAAAAAAAAAACGTTTATGGGACAACGCCTAGTATAAGTCAGAGATTGTTAATAACGAATAGATCTAGAGCTCTACACACACAAAGCATTCACCACTAATTCATTCAGCTACAGTCTCCATAAGTAAGGTAATTTCAGTTGTTCTTCAATTTTAACATGCCACTCGTTACTCGGCAATAGTCGCTCGCTGCAGCTTCATAAATAATATCCAAATGCAACTAGTTTAAGCTACTCGCTACTCGTTACTTTATTAGACGAGTATTCGTCGTTGTCAAAACTGGCGAGATCACATTGACAAAGGTAGCGAGAACGAGAGTGTCCATCAACCAATCAATCCAATCAATCCAATCAATCCAACAACCCAACAATAGCAATTACAATGGCTATCTGAAAACATCATTCGAAACTATTTAAACTTGTGTAACTAATTATAAGTGGATTTTTTTTAGCTAAGCAATGCATAAGCGAGAGTTAAATTTAATAATTAATTATAAATAAAAACGAACACTACAAATGAAAACTAAATTTAAATCAATGAAAGCATTAAAACCAAAATGACCGCAACAAATACAAAACATAAAATATAACAACAAAAAATATGAAAAAATTACATAAACTATATATATTTAAATACGAAAAACCAAAAACATGTTTAACAAATTATGCCAAAAAACAGCAAAATGAAAAATAAATAAAACTAATAAAAAACACAACAAATTTTTATCATTACAGGTAATATCTTAATTTTTATTTATTTATTTATTTCTTTTAATAAATTTGATCTTAATCAGGCTGAAGTGCTTATCAGATTAATAGTTGTACCGCCTGAAGTTGCTTTGATTTTCTGGCCAAGATTTGCAGCCCAGATCGCAGGCTTAACCTTTATTGCAAATTATTATTATATTTTTGCAATTGCTTATACAATCTGACCACATAAGCACAACACGATCAACGGCAGCAGCTGCAGCAACGTGGTTGTGAAATCTGAGTAGTGCAGACCTCAGCAAATTCTCCATTGGCTCCCGAAAGAGATCCCATTATATTTGATGTGTACGTAAGTAAGCAGGAATTTCTTTTGTATACTTTAATATCCACTTCGATTGTAAGCCATACGATAGCTCGCATAAAGTCATCACAATATCATATATATGAAGGGCAACTAAGGTGAGTAACCTAAATAAAAGTCTCACATTTTCTATCAAATCTACGCTTTCAACATTTATGAATTACTCCAAAATTGATCAACTGGAAAATGAATAACAATTTTAAGTACTTACATATTGCGTTATTTATAAAAAGATATAAATATTTTACATATACACATGACGAAAAGTTCATAATATGATTAAGGATATGTATATATTATTATGGTATGCATTATTTGTTAAAACCATCTTTATGTTCATGTTAAAGACTTTAATTTTCTATATCTATAATCTATATATCTATAAAATACCACATATATGAGTATACTTCGAACTTAAATTAGTTCAACTCGAGTTGGTTTTTGCCCAACACACAAAAATATACAAACAGATGTAGAAACCAATGACTAAAGTTATTATTCAATGATTTATTCGATTCAAATTGCCAATATGCCAAGATGTATATAAGCGTTATAGTTGTATTTATCTTTGTATTTTTTGTCTCATCTCATCGGCTATTTCCTTAACTAGATATGTAAATGCACACGTGCGCGTTCAATCGTTGGCAATCGATATACTCGTTAAAACAACATGCAGAAAACAAAAAGGCGAAAAAACAACAACTGCAGCATTTGCCTGGTATGCCCAACCCCCAAAAAGCAAACAAACAAAGAAAAAAAAGGAAAATCAATTTGTGGCTCTGTGCTCTGTGCTCTCTGTCTCTGTCTCTGTCTCTGTCTCTGAGACTGTGCCTGTCTCCGCCCTCTCTCAGTGCGAGTGACGCCCCGCCCACAATGTATGTCTGTCTGTCTGTCTGTCTGTCTGTCTGTCTGTCTGTCTGTCCGTCTGCCTGTTTGTTTGTCTGTTTGTTTGTTTTGGGGTCCATCCGTCCAGATGGGTGTGAGCCAGTCGGGCGACAGGCAACGCTCGAGGAATGGCACGCAGCACACAAAGTAGGCCAGACGAACGATCCAGTTGGATATTTGAGGGCCGCAGATAAATCGCATCACTGCATCCAAGAAGCGATTACAATTGATTATTGCTGGTCAGATGACAACTGTTATCCGTTAACTGCCAGCCCAGTTGCTCCACAAACTGATGCACCTCGTTGCGACTGCATAGCGTATGGGGCCCAGTTGTATGCCAGCTGTCCAGCTCCTGTTCCAAGGTACCCTTATTGGAATGGAATAAACACCTACATGCAGATCGGTGCAGCGAAAGCATTGTAATTTAACAGATCGTTCACGTTGAGGATGGCCGGTGACCGGTGACCGATGACCGATGACCGATGACCGATGACCGATGACCGGTGACCGTGATTGGGTTAAGGTTAAAGCAACTGCCCATTGTCAAGGTAAGAAATGAAACTTCAGCAATTGGCAATATTTAGATCACAGCAGACATCCCATCCAATTGATCGTCTTGCATTTATTTCCGTAATTTTGAATTTATCTATTACGTTCGACATGAGGAGCTGTTCATATTTTTACGGAATTACAAAACAGCCAGAAGCTCGGGGGGGAATCGATGAAAGCTCTCTCAAGCAACAGCCACACAAATTGAAAGCCTACCTTTAAGCACCCGTCTCCTGTTCGAGTCGAATAAGGCAATATTAATAACTAACAGCCCATTTGGGCTGAGATCTCACAGATTCTTCATTAAACACAAGTGCATCAAGCCACTCGTCTGATTCGATGTTTGCTCAGACTTATTATGGCGCCTAGAAAGAGTAGAGAAGAATCAATAATCGATGTGGACTTTAATTGGAATTGTTTATCGAACGGATGTGCCTCGTTACATTTGTTCTCAACTCGCTTTTATTATTTATCGTGATTTGTAATGAAAATGCGCATACATCTATTAATTATAATATATGTTTTTATTTTTTTATTTATGTTTTTCGACGGGTTTTTCGCTTGTTGTATTCACTTTGTTAGCATGTGTGTGTGTGTGTGTGTGTAAGTGTGTGTGTATATATATATACTTTTATTTAAAACAAAGGCAAACACGAAAAAGAATAATGATCTAAAAGTTATAAAAATAAAATTAATGCATCATATATATGCATATAAGAAAATTGTACCATAATAAACACCCGTCATGCTCTGTGGAGTGTGTGTTGTTATTGTTTTGTGTGTGTGTGTGTGTGTTGTGTGTGTGTGTGTGTGTGTGTGTTGTGTGTGTGTGTTGTGTGTGTGTGTGTTGTTGTTGTACACAAGCGTTACCCAAACGTACATACATACATTTATATATATTTATATATATATTTATATTTATGCTAAATTACAGCAAGAAAAAAATGTTGTTGGATGTGTGAGTTTTAGGTTTAACACTTCATAATCATACAATATTCACGTTTTACTTAATGTTTTCTTTATATTAATATTAATATTATATTTATTAAATACATAATTTGTAGTAGTAACTTTTTCTCTACTGCAGTTGCATGTCTGTTCTTGTTTTCGGTCGTTGTTTTTGTTGTCGCGTTGTGTGTAAAATGGATCTGCTGCTTCTTAGCAGTCATCCAGCAAAACCATTTGTGTATCTGTCCGTCTATCTATGTCTGGTCTGTCTATGTCTATCTTTCTTGTCCCGTCGTTGTGTGTAAAATTAGGAGACATTCCTCTAAACTAGAAACGCCTGAAATTGCTAGTTTTATTTCATTTGCAAACATATTTATATATATATATATATATATATATATATATGTATATATACATGGAATTAAAAAAAGGAAAAAAAAAGAACATAGTCGATAAAGGGTCAGACTGCTCTCAAGTCTATATCATCTATCGTGCGATTGTGATGTCTTAAAGAAAGAAGAAGAAAAACGGTTTACCAACTAGTATTCATCATTGTTAAATGCACCCCAAATCAACGTGTGAAGACGTGAAATGTTAAACATATTGTAGAATTCATATTTCAAATTCAGCAGGAACCTCAAGTAATGATTATTTATAATTATTGACTTTTCATTTCTGGATTTTTGTTCATAAGTAATAATGATTGTATCTTGATTTCTTGATTTTCTAGAGACCAAAAACATCTTAAATGTTGCAAATGTTTGCAATGTAACAATCTGGCAACCCTCGATTAGCTTATCCCAAGTTTTCCTTTGTCCGTTCCTTCGCATATACAGTTATTAATTAGTCTCTCAATAGTTCTGTACACACTCCGTTTTTGACTGCCGAATGCGTCGCGTCGTCGACTAATAAAATTGTGATTCCTGCAGAATATCGTTATCTTGTTTATATACGCTGTAAAACTGTGCGCTTGGATCTAAACGAAATTCCAACATATAATTATTACGGAAAAAAGAATTGAAACAATAAAAATAAACATTCCACTAATTAACCAAATCTATAAATGTTTATGTTTGTTTGTTTGTGTGTGTGTATGTGTGTGTGTGTGTGTGTGTGTGTCATCAGATAAGTCTCCTTAAAGTCCTTAAAATACAAATTAAGAATAGAGTTCTTGGGTAGCTAAAAAAAAAAAAGACTAATCTATTAAAATGTAGACACACACACACCACAACCTTTGGGCTTAACGGCTAGCCGATATAACGATAGTTGTATATAGATGTAGATATATCGTTGTGCGATATATCCGCCTGTGACCAGACCAGCTCAGTATTCCTCGTTGCCAGCGAACAGTGCACCTTTCACTTGGCAAAGGAACTCGGCGTTGACAGGTAGCATCACTTTTTTGGATGGCGGCATTTCGATAGAGTCGTTCTGGTTAAATAAAAAATGAAACACAATCGTCAGCGATAAATTGACAGCGATTGATTGTTTTGTGTGTTTTAACCCACCAATTGGGAATTGTCACGCTTAACCGCGACGGCAGTTGATTTCAGCGAAGCGGACGACTCTTCGCTGTCAGCATCGTTGTGATTGCTATTCGTCGATGATGATTTGGCTGGTGCGCTGCTGCTCGTTGTGCTGCTAATGCCCGATGTGCCCAAATTGGCATTGGCAGCTGTTTGCGGCATATTGTTGCTGTTGCTGTTACTGTTACTGTTGCTGTTGCTGTTCGCCAGATCGCTGCTGGAACTGGTCGCCGTATCTGACTCATCGACAATGGTAATGGTTGGCGTGTTGGTAATCGCCGCTATTGATTTGTTAGCAGATGCTGCTGCAGAGCCATTGGCATTCCCAGCAGCAGCAATTGGAGCAGTTGCTGGTGCAGCAGTTGCACTCTCGCTTGTCTTCGGCGGAGTGGTTGTTGCTGCGGCATTCATCAGTTCTGGCTTCTTCTTTGTGTTGCTGGCATTCGATGATGATGATGTTGATGATGTTGATGATGTTGTTGATGATAATGATGCAGCTGCTGTTGCTGTCGCTGTTCCAGTTGCTGCCTCCTCCTTTTTGGACAACTCTTGGCTGCTGGGTTCGCTAGCATCGTTGTTGGCTGTCGATTTGTTGGCCACAGCCACAGCGCCGTCCACTGCAGTCACATTGGCACTGGCACCAGCCACCGCAGTGGTAGCAGCAGCAGCAGCAGCAGCAGCAGCAGTAGCAGTTACGGCTGCAGTTGCAGTTGCAGGTCCAGCAACTGCAGCTTGAGCATCGCTGCTCTCCTCGACGGTCGACTCTTCCGCCTTGGTGGACGCATTCGCTTCGTGCTCCTTAACAATCTGATCGAGATTGTAGCGTCGGCATTTGTTTACATAAAAAGTGCGCACATGCGCTTCCGTCTTCGTGCCCACCACTTTGGCTATCATCTGAAACGAAAATATAGCATTAGAATGGTAAAAGCGTCAGATTTAATGCACTACGCACCGGAAAGTTTTTGCCATAGTCGCGCAGCGCGAGCCGCGCCACTTGAATGTCATCTGTTGTCCAACGGGCCGAAATGCGGGGTTGAGCAGCGGCTGCTTCAGTGTTGGCAACCGTGTTGATGGTCGCAGCAGCAGTGGCAGCTCCACCGCCGCCGCCGCCGCCACCGATGCCTCCTCCTCCTCCTGCTCCGTCATCCGGATTAATGTCGCTGCAGTCCTTGTCCAGCTGCTCCATCGTTTGCCTATTCTTCTGTATCTGCAATTGGGTCGAGTCGGGTCAGTGAGTCGATTGTCACGCTGATGTGTGCATGTGCATGTGTGTGTGTGTGTGTGATATTTTATGCGTATATATGTATATGTATGCATGTGTGTGTATGTGTATGTTTTGGTGCGGGATTACGGGACTACATCTACTATAAAAAAAAAAAAAAACAACACATGCAATCCAAGCCTGGTTGACAATTTCACCGAGTCCACTTTCAATTTGAAATCATCTAGCAAATTTTCATTTTCATTTTCATCAAGTTGCAACTGATCAGCAAATCTTTTCAAATATAAAACAAATATTTCTCTATTGACTCGTTTTATGTTCGATCTGCGATGTTCAAGTGTCTCCCGAATCGGCTGCAGCTGCACCATTTCCAGGTATACGAATTAGGGAGTAGAGCCTAATAAAGAGATGCTGAAACACAACTAAGCTGAGAGAAAACAACACATAAAAGACCAAAGCCCATAATATACTGAACCAACAGTTGGACGACTTGGAACTAAGCTTGGGGCTTGAGATAGTAGCATGTGAAATTTGGGAATCTCTCATTTGGAATCGTGATTCGTACCAAGCGAGGAGGCACCAGGTACAAACAAACAAAAAGGTGATGGGTATGGGTTAAGGCTTACAGAGGAATTTCTTACTTCGGCCATAAGGGAGGCAACTCTACGATCGCCTTCGGCTAAATATTCTAATGGATTTTTGCAGCCGGCCAAGGCGGTGAGATCATCGTGGTTGATATACATGCCGCGTGGCGGTTTGCGCTTGGAGCGATCAGCTGCCGCGGCAGCAGCGGCGCTGGTGTGTGTGGAACGTTTTGTTAGTGCAATGCTGTCCGGGCCGGAGATGGGACGTCGATTGCCCGTTCGTCTGTGTCAGAGCAGCGAATGAAAGCGTTGCAGGTGGGGGACGGGGACGGGGACGGGGACGGGGACGGATCACACAAGCAACAGAAATGAATGCAAGTCAATGAGAATGTTGTGCATGTATGTGTGTATGCATGTATGTATGCATGTATGTATGTGTATGTATGTGTATGTGTGCGTGTGCGTGTGCGTGTGTGTATTTGATTTGTAATTAGACATATTGTTGGTCAACAGGTAATGCAACATTTTTGTTTAATTTTTTTGTTTTTTTTTTCGGTTTTTTGTACGGGTTCAGGGAGAGAAAAAATGGGAGAGAGAGAGAGAGAGAGAGAGAAAAACTTAGCATTAGCTTTGAGATTTTAACAACATATTTAGCTCATTTTGTAGTTATTATTTTTTTTATATTTTTTTTTTTTTTTTTTTTTTGTGTTGTATATATTTAACATAGATTGGAATATAGGAATATCTACCTCCAATGCGTGTGACAACTTTTACACATGCGCCCCAATGGCGAATCGAACAAAATGTAGCAGACAACATTGCAATTCTTGCAAAAACCGCCCACAACAACGCGTCGATTGTTGTTGCCATTGTTGTTGCTGTTGTTGTTGCTGTTGTTGTTAATGCTGCTGCTGCTGCTGTTGTTGTGGTTGTTGTTGTTGTTGGTATTACCATTGCCATTATCGTTGCCACCGATATTATCATTCTCAATATCATCATTATCTGATTGCAGATTAAAGCCGGGCAAAGTAAATCCAAGCATATCGTCACCCATCGAATTCGTATAAATGCACAACTCCGTATCCAGATCGTTGCTGTTGCTGTTGCTGTTACTGTTGCTGTTGATGTTGCTATTATTGCTGCTGCTGCTGCCGATGCCGCCGTTATTGTTGCTGCTGTTTGTTTCTGGGGTTGTTGCTGCACTGCTGCTATTTGTGCCATTTCCATTGCTGCCAGGCGTGCCAGAATTGGGACTGCTGCTATTAATATTATTGTTGTTGTTGTTGTTGTTGGTATTGTTAGTGTTGTTGGTGTTGGTATTGTTGTTGCTGTTGTTGTTGTTGTTTGTCGTGGAATTGTTGTTGTTCGCCCTCTGCCCAACCGAAATAATTGTTGTCGTCATTATTGTTGTTGTGGTTTTTTTTTTGTTGGGGATCGCGTTGGATAAGTTGGTTAAATATGCCAACGCAGTCGTAAATAGCAGCAGCAGCAAGCGAATACATATATACATATAACACACACACACACACACATATATATATATATATATATACATATATATTTATATATATATATATTTATATATATATAGATATTTTTTAATTGTTTTTTTTTTGATTTGTGGATTGTACGGGGTACGTTGTTATCGAATCGAATTCGGTAGTTTATACGTCAGTTTCAGACAGATATTTGGCGACATTAAAGTGTCGTTTTAGGCGTGATTTTTATTTGGTTTTCGATTTTTGATTGGTTGCCACATAATATATAGGCACACACATGTGTGTGTGTGTTTTGTGGGTGTGTGTGTGTATGTGTGACATTAAATGCAAAGAGAAGAGAAAAAAAAAACAGTTGTTGGTTTTTGCTTTAGTTCACTTGGTAACACTTAAGAGGTAGTTGTAGTTGTAGTTGTAATTGTAGTTGCTGTTGTTGTTGTTGTTGTTGTTGTTGTTGCTGTTGTAGTAGTAGTTGTTTCTGCTGTTGAAGTCCCCGCACACTAACATGCACAACATCCCCCCCCCCACCCCACCCCTTCACCTAACGGAGCCAACTCGAGCCCACCCGTCGAACCACAAACGAAGACCAAACAAAATGCATCTCCCTACATGTGCTTCTTCTTCACCTTGTGGTTGACGTTGCTTATCTTATCATTTTTTCATTTCATTTTGTTTTTTTTTTTTTTTTATTTTGTTTATCAAACTCGCTTTGCTGATTTTTCGACTGCGAAGCGCATAAGTGTATGCATTTGTATGTGTATTTGTGAAATGTATGTGTGTGAATTTATATATAAATAAATATATATAAATATATATATAGTTATAGTTATAGTTATATATATATATATATATATATATCTGTGTGTGTGTGTGTGTGTTGTACGTTCAAAAAGGACATATTTTCGCTTGTTGTTTGACTAATGATCCAAATGTTCTACACTGAAATTAACTCAAAACATCGTATATATATGTATATATATATATATATATATATATATATATATATATATATATACCTGTATACATAGATGCATGCATAAACATATGTACACATATACATACATATGCCAGATTCAAATGGCAAATTGTTCTCTATCTCTCACTTTCTCTCTCTCTCTCTCTCTCTCTCTTTCTCTCTCGCACTGTATCCTAAAAGAAAATAATTGCACTTTGGATGCAATAAGTCTAGGAAAGTTAGCCTGAGTTTAGCTTGAAAAAGTAACGAGTACTACTCGCTCAACGATGAGGACGCAACGAGTCAGCGGAAAGGCCAATGGCATCGTATTCGTTTATTTGCCAATGAGCAACGAGTGATTGTAGCGAGTAACGAATCAAGAACAAACTCAAAATAGAAAACTAATAAGAAGGTGCTTTATATTTGGGGGGAGTAAATGATTAAAAAAAAAATATGTTAAATTGCAAACTAAACAAATTCGGGGAACAGACCAAAAACAATAATAATAATAAGACTAAATATATCCAACATACGCAACATGAATGCCACATATGGTGTGAGTGTATATTATATATTTTATCAATAATTAGTTAAGAGTTAATGCAGTTAACTATGTGACTTGGAAATTACGGGTAGCATGTGAGGAGTAGTGTGTGTGATGTGTGTGAGTGTGTGAGTGTATGTATGTCTGTGTTATGTTTGAACTGTAGTGCTACAAACAAGTAATTGTATCAGGCTGAACGCGATTGATTATAGCCGACCTGCCCTTATCTGACAATTAACATAATCCAAATCGATACAAAAGACCAAATGAACAAATTGAAGAATATATTTTTGAGAACATCTGTTGTTCTTCGTCTTTGGCTTGGCTTTATCCGTATGGCTTATGAATAAGAAACACATATAATTAAATGTTGGTTTGTTGGTTCTTTTTTGTTTAATCTTCTTGCAAACAATATATGAAACTTATTAGCATTATGTGTGTGATTATCATCAGCATTATCATGAATAATATTTATCATTATTATCAACATATTATCAATTGTTTTCTGTTTGAGTTATATACTTCTATATAAATGTAGCATAACTATTAATTCATATATGTATAATTTTGGATATGCTTTTTGTGCTTTGTTTCGTTTAGTTTCGTTTAGTTTAGTTTAGTTTAGTTTAACTTTAATACATAAAAGCATTAAATTAGTATTTGATTTGTATATAAATTACTAGATTGTATTTACTATATAATTATTTAGCACATTACGCATATTTAGTAAAAAAAAATATATTTATACATACTGCTATGTACTTTGTATTTTACATATATATATATATATAAATCTTTATATATATGCATTTATAATCTGTATAAATAAAAAGTCCATTTGCCTTACGTCTAAAGGCCCGCTGATTGATTGCTATTTTTGTTCGCATTTCTTTCCTCATCTTTATGTCAGAACATAAAATCAATATTTAAAAAACAAATATTATTTTCTAAGCACAGACAAAAAAAAGTGAATGTCCCAAAAAAAAAAAAAAAAAAAAAAATACCATCAAATATTAAATACATAGTTTTTTCTTGATGTGTGGGCAAATCTTAAAGATGCTGGTCAATGATTTGGTTTTGGCTACAGATTCTCGTATGAAATGTTTGGTGTGGTGTGGTTTGGTGTTGTGGTATGTGTGTCGTGTGGGGTGCTTATATGCTTTAAGTTCTTATGAGATGTATGCAGGCACGGCGATTATCTGAAAGAATAACGAATCAGATTTATACATCTACATATATAACGATCATATGGGCTTGAACCCCGCGGCTAAGCTACACATTCCACGACACTACAATACACAACAAATGATGTTGCATATCCCAAGAGATTCCCGAAATTGGGTAACTTCAAAAATAAAAGTAAGTAAGTAAATAAGTATTTGATATCATTCGATAACTTAATACATACGTTATGATTATATGTAAACCTTAAAATAACTACAATTCGAACATTACTTTGGCTCAGCTCAGACTAAAAGTGTTTCTTATTTAAGTGCAAGCGGAACCGCTCAATAAAAACCTATCTATTTATTTCCAAAAAGCACCAGAGAAGAACTGTTTCTCTTAAAAAGGAAATAAGTTGTTTGAACAACATGTGAATAATCATTTGTATCCAAAACAGTAGCATTATTATTTGATAATTGATAATATGATGTTTATTGAATTGTTTATGCCTACAACTTTCCCTCACCGTTTGTCAGAAGTCATCAATCCCAATTCCTTCAGTTCTGGGATACCTATTCTATTCTTTGTCCTCTCAGTCCCATTTGCATCCCTTCCCAAATTTGCCAGTTTTTAATGAAACTATCGTGTTTGCACACACACACACAGAGCAATAAGCAAATACCTCGACTAACACATACATAATATTGCCCAGTGGTATTCAGATATCAAAAGCGATATCTATAAAATCTGTGCGATATATATACATAATACATAATAATACATAATTCCAATTATAATTTGTAATCAAAAACAATTGCAAAATGCAGTTTCAAATCGAATCACCAATTAGCCAGAATGCTGCTTAAGCTAATTTGGTAAGTCAAATTTAATATATAATATGTATTGTAATGATGAATTTTAGGTATGCTTATCTTGAATTAGCATAATGACAATACTCCTCTCAAAATATTATACACTATCTATTTCAAAAATACTACCCTGTTTTCCATAACCTGCTGTGGCAGGTATTATAAATAAAATACTGAAATACTGCCTACATTTAAGACATATTATTAAGAGAGCAACGATTCTTTCGTTAAATCGCACCGATATGCCAGATATGCCCGACCCATAATTAGTTAGACTGAACTGTATATATGTGTGTGTGCGTGTGTGTGTGTGTGTGTGTGTCAAAACAGACCTACACTAACTAGAACTGACCAAAAGGAGGGCCATCCTTCCTTTTTTGCTACCATTTTATATTATTGGTCTGTTTGATTGTATGGATGGGTGCGTTTGTGTGAGTGTTTGCTTGCGTGTGTGTGTGTGTGTGTGTGTGTGTGAGTGTGAGTGTGTACGTGTGTGTGAGTGTGTACGTGTGTGTGAGTGTGTGCGTGAGTGTCTGCGTGTGCGTGAGTGTTTGAGTGTGTGGGAGTGTGTGCGTGAGTGTCTGCGTGTGCGTGAGTGTTTGAGTGTGTGGGAGTGTTTGAGTGTGTGGGAGTGTTTGAGTGTGTGCGTGTGTTTGGGTGTATAATTGGCTGTGGGCTGGGTAAGGATAACTGAAGATTTCAAGGAATAAATTACTTATGCATGAATGAAATAGAGCCGATGATGATGATGATGATGATGATGATGATGATGATGATGATGATTTGTGTGATGGGGATGGGTGTTGGTGTATGTGTATGTCGGTGTATATGTGTGCATATGCACAAGTATTTGTGAATAAAGGCTTGAAGGGGGAGGGGGGGAGTGGAGTCTTGCTTTGTCGTTTGTTTGTTGAGCTCTAAGTTTTAACTGATAATTACCTTGTCATCATTATCAGATTCCTCATTGCTGCCCACTTCGCTGCCATTCTCGGAGCCCTCTTTAACTGCAGCCTTTACCATTTTCTCCTGGCGGTCCATGGCGCTGCTGCGATGACGCGTTTTCTTCCACGAGTAATAGTATTTAACCAAACTGGCTATTGATTTGTCTGGCAGCTATAAATGGAGCGGGTACAATTTGTGAGATTCGAGACACACGACCAACTTGATTAATCATCATCAGTTGTAATTAAAGCTTACCATCTGGCGTATGCGATGGAAACTTTTGCCATGAAACTGAAATGCCTGCTCGAAGAGCACTTTATCCTCGATAGTCCACTCATCGGGAAATGGCGTAAAATTGGCTAAATCCATGACAGCACGCTCCAGATCGTGCTTGTGCCAGAAGAGCATGCCTAATGCCTGTTCGCCATTATAGCCATACTTCTCCTTGGCCACCGAAATGTATTCCTCCACTAGAGTTGAAACTTGCAATTAGTATTCAATGACCAATAATCTCCCAGCTTGCACCTACATTTCATGTCGGGTATCTCCTTGGTGGGCGACCAGACCAACAGTGCGCGTTCGTTGATGTGCTCCGGCCGGCGATCCGGTTCAGCCACCAGTGGCGGACACACCGCCTGATAATCGCGTCCAACGCGTATTTTCTCTGGTCAAAGCAAAACAGAAAGAAAAAGCAAAAGCTGGTACACTATGCATATTTGATAGATGATGGATGTGTTGGACTTACCTTCGTATTCCGACTGCTTAGCTTTGGATTTGCCATTTCGTTTTGTTGCTGCGTTGAGATCAATAGGTGATAAATATATAAAATTGTAAGTGATATTGCCATAACATAAGAATTATGTATTTTAATCGTTAGATTCTTACAGTTATCATCGTCGGAGCTCTCCGGTGTGCCGCCAACCGGTACGGTTGCTGTCGCCTTTTCATTTGATGTGGCGTTTGTGGAATTGCTGCCACCACCGGCACCGCCGCCTCCTATGCCGCTAGCAGCATTGTGAGCATTCCCAGTGCCACCGCTGCCAGCGCCGCTTGTGTGCGTATTGGGGCTGGGTCCACGTGAGCGTCGGCCATTGCGCACAATGTCGCTGGTGTTGCGCTCGGCCAACACCATTTTGTCGCGTATGAGCTGCGAGCGTTTATTTTGCTTCTCCATCGTGCTGATGTTTCTTGCTACCGTTGGCGTGTCAAGGAATTAAGCGGCCAAGCCTAAGGAGCAACTGCAAAACGCAAAGTGAACAATTCTATTTAAATTCAAATGTCTTGTACAAGATCTCACACAGCAAACAATGAAATATGCGCGAATTGTCGTCAATTCCAATTACACACACAAACGGCAGCATTCGCAGCGCATTTGAGCAAAATATGCGAGCACTTTGTCGCTAACGACCGTAGTCGTAGTGTGTGCTGTCAAACAGTTATACATTTGTGTTTGTGCGTATTTGTGTGTGTGTGTGTGTGTGTGCCTAGCCTGTATATACAAATCTGTGTGCATCTGTGTGTGTGTTCGTGTATTCGCGCGTGTGTACACGCCTGTGTGCGTGTGAGCTGGCGGGAGAGTGTGTGCGTGATTGTTGGCCAAAGCAGCTGAGATGCATATAGAAAAGTGCACATTTGAAACACGTAAAAAAAACACATTTAAATCACATCTAGCTTACCTTAAATGTTGCCCGTGGCTGTTTCGTTACACAGCCAGCAACAAAAAAAAAAAAAAAAGAAAAGAAGACGCGCGCCTCACAAAAGAAATACGCGGGGTACGATGCTGCTTTCGCTTATGTATTTACACAATTAAATGCCAATTTACAAGTCGCAGCACTTCCAGGTGACTGCCAGTGCATTCATTTGTTGGCAGCGATATATATTAAATGAGTTTTGGATTTGAAAACGCAGGACGCAATCACGTCTAACGACGACGGGGTTGTTGCGCGCAGGTAACTAAAACCTAAACTGAACGCGAAAAAAAAACTCCGAGTATGACAATTCTGCATTGGCCGTTCACAGCACACTTTGCCAGTATGACCGTAGCGTAGCTTTGTCTTTCGTTGGTCGGTAAATTGTTGGTGTGGCTTAAGTGCTACATACAACTGCGTTATCCGTACAGTGCCCACAAATATTGGAGCGTTTTATTTAAACACTGTTTAATAATTAACAACAACTTTGTATCGTATATTGAATAAAATCCAAGCAAGAGCCGAAATTAATTTAAACTGTGGCTGTAACACGCAAGGTTGAAAAGGGAATTATCGGTATTCTTGAGGCGGTGCGTAGATAACATTTCAGATTGGTGATGCCATTGCAATATAACAATTTTGAAATCGAATCTGAGAAGCGACAATATGTTTTACGTACAATTTGAGTTCAATCCTTGCCACACCAGCTGAATCAAAAATACATTTTAAATACATATTCATTAACTGTGTGTACTTAAACATTTTTTTGATTTTCTATTCATGCAACTAGCCAATAAATTAAGCTATCAGAGAAAAACACTCACACATTATATTGCTGTGCATGCGAAATTAAGCAATGTGGCAACGCTTTTAGGTTTGCTCGATTAAAATAACGTGCGTATCGGCTTGCTTTGCTCCACATTCACCAGTTTTCCGCTAGGTGGCGATACGGCGGGCGCAAAGTAAAGTCTCAGACGTGCGAGTGTCGAATTTTTTCTATACGTGAAATAACCAAGTGCAAATATCAAACGCAACGCAATGGCTGCTAGATTTATACAGAAAATTGTAAGAATACAAATGATAATATCATAACAATATTAACTACGGCTTGTCAGTTATGACAAGCAAACATTGTGCTGCGCTTGTTCGCCCCCATCCTGCTGCAACGTCTCCCCCATCCCATTGATTACGTGCGGCCTTATGGGGGACAAAACTAATAATAATGGAAAGAATAATGATAAACTAACACTGTGATTTTGTTTTTTAATTGAAAAAAATCCCTGCAACACCCCTTCAACCATCAACCACTACTACTACCGACAAAACCAACCAACGTGCTGCCAACACATTACGCAAAAAAAAAAACAAAAACAAAAATTTGCAGCTCAAGCAATTGGGTTTTGGGGCTGCGCGTGATGCGGTCCCAGAGTCAACGGCCTTGGCCAGAACAACACTTAAAGCCAAGGTTCGTGCTGCCTTATCTTCAAATTCAAAGCCAGCAACTGCTCTCCCAGAGGAGCAACAGCGCATCTATAAAATCGTATCGCAAAAAAAATTTGGAATCAAAAGTTCCTTTTACATAACACACAAGTACGCGCGGAAGGGGGCATCACTGCGATGATCGGCAAAAGGGAAAGGGGCTCTCCTTGTGCACCTGTCGCAATGTTTTTGCAAACTTTTTATAAGTTCAGTTATTTTATTACCCTCATAAATTACTTCCCTCCTATCTACTGATTTATTTATTTTTTTGCACAAGTTGCACAAAAAAGTGATGGCAACACTTGTCTGCCTTGGCTTGCCAGATGCGCGCTCTAACCTCAACAACGGGAAAACGCGCACGGGACAATCGGTTGCAGCTATGTAGCCCCCGTCGCTGCCGCCTCCTTCGTTCTGCATGCGAGATGATGTCGCTTATGTAACCAATTAGACATCTGCCATGTTGATAACCGTTAAATATGCATAGTTGTCGCTGTTGTTGTTGTGTGTGTGTTGTCAACTTTTGATTTAATTAACAGTTAACTGGTTTCTTGCATTTGATTTTTCCTATTGCAGGTCAACACAACGCCAGTGGCTAGCCGTGGCTATGCGTCCAGTGGCAAGAAGGTAACGCTGATACCTGGCGATGGCATTGGCCCAGAGATTTCTGCTGCTGTGCAAAAGATTTTCACTGCCGCCAGTGTGCCCATCGAGTGGGAAGCTGTCGATGTGACGCCAGTCCGTGTAAGTAATTTCCCCCCACATAAATCATATGTTTTTAAATTTAAATGCACAACTACTCAATTTTCGAGAGTTGCCAGCCAGGCAACAATCAATATCGAAGTAACTTGTTATCGAAACTAAGTTAATCGGTAAGAAAGTTATGCAGGTGGGAATGCCGTAGAAATTCAAACGTTTTTGCACAGGTGCACAATTCGTTAATTATATAATAATATAATAGTCCCTTAAATTGAAATTGATATTTGAGATTTGAAATAATAGTTAGGTGGCAACGCTATGCAAATATGTATATAAATAATAAAATGGAAATTTCAATCAATTGGCACACAGGGACCCGATGGCAGATTCGGCATTCCCCAGGCTGCCATCGATTCGGTCAACACCAACAAGATCGGCTTGAAGGGTCCCCTAATGACGCCCGTGGGCAAGGGCCATCGTTCGTTGAACTTGGCTCTGCGCAAGGAGTTCAATCTGTATGCCAATGTGCGTCCCTGCCGCAGTCTGGAGGGCTACAAGACATTGTACGATAATGTCGATGTTGTCACCATTCGCGAGAACACCGAGGGCGAATACTCTGGCATCGAGCACGAGATCGTCGATGGTGTCGTGCAGAGCATCAAGCTTATCACCGAGGAGGCCTCCAAGCGTGTGGCCGAGTACGCCTTCCAATATGCCAAGAACAACAATCGCAAGAAGGTGACTGTGGTGCACAAGGCGAACATTATGTAAGCACTCGAGCAGCGAACTCGACTTCCACTTCCACTTGATTCGATTCAAACAATCCTATTCTCTATTCTATTTCTGGCAGGCGCATGTCGGACGGCCTGTTTCTGCGTTGTGTGCGCGACATGGCGCAAAAGTTCCCCGAAATTCAGTTCGAGGAGCGTTACTTGGACACGGTGTGCCTCAACATGGTGCAGAACCCAGCCAAATATGATGTCCTGGTAAGTGTTGGATCACGGCGATTTCTACAACTACTACTACTACTGAATGTAGAATTACATGCCACATCATCTCTAATTTATTTTAGGTTATGCCCAATCTGTATGGTGATATTTTGTCTGATATGTGTGCCGGTCTGGTTGGTGGCCTTGGCCTGACGCCATCGGGCAATATGGGTCTGAACGGTGCTCTGTTTGAGTCTGTGCATGGTACAGCGCCAGATATTGCTGGCAAGGATCTGGCCAATCCCACGGCGCTGCTGCTGTCCGCTGTAATGATGCTGCGCCACATGGAGCTCAATTCGCATGCCGATAAGATTGAGCGCGCCGCCTTTGAGACCATCAAGGAGGGCAAATATCTAACTGGCGATCTCGGTGGACGTGCCAAGTGCTCCGAGTTCACAAATGAGATCTGCGCCAAGCTTTAAACTGCCTACTGTTGCCAAGCATATTACGAACTTGTTCAGAGTGTTAAAAAGCAACAACTACAAGAAATTCAGTTTGGCTGTATTTAAAAGCAACATCAAAACACTCGCTCCTCAAACCAAATAGCAAAAGCAAACAACAACAACAACAACAAACACAACAACTGCAACAAATTAAACAACAACCACACAACAACAAGAAAACAACACTCACAAAACTAAGCCGACAGTTTCTAATATTTTTTGTTTTATTTAGCAAATTATTTTTCAAAAACAAAAAAAGAGAGTTAGGTACCCAAAGTATTTTTATGTTCGAATACGTAAATTATTATCAAATCAATTAATTGAATTGAATTAGCTGAAGTCCCAAAATTTCGCATGTTACAAATTTTGTTAGCTCAAGAAATTGACTTGGCTATGAGCGTAAAGTCAAGTATTTATTTGTCGCCATCCAAAAATATTCAATTAACAAATAAACCATATATAATTATTATTGTTTGATTATTATTATACATTTACGACGTATATATGTATATATATACACATATATGCCAACAAAAGTAATTGTATTCAATTATTATTTATTGATTGTGCTTAGACATTTATTTTTTTTTATTTTCATTATCCTTGTGTGTCTTGTGTTCTGTTAAAGATGTCTAGTAAAATTCATTGTAAAAATAAACAAGAGCAACACAAAATATGTCAACACATTCACACACACGCACACACACATAAACACACACACATACACACAATTTACAAAAACACACACACAACAATTATTAGATTCGAAGGCAAGCCGAAATTTGAGTGCAAAGGAAATAATGCCGGTTACAATAATAATATAATAATAATTATTATCATTGAAACTAAACAGCGTACGAAAAACAAAAACATTTTGAAATAAATTATATGCAATTGTTATTGATAATTAAGCGTACCGTAATTGCAACAAGCAAATGTCATGCAATTTATGGAAAACTCAATAAAAGAAATGTAAAGTTAACTCGAGTCGGTAAACATTCAATAAATAAACGTATGAGAATTGGAGATACGAGCTGGATAAAGAGAAAAGCAAAAAGCATTGATCAAAGTATTCAATAAGAATAACTGATGAAACATTTATTATTTATATATATATATATATATATATATATATATATCACTGAGTTCAATTGAGATCCACTCCACTCTCATATCTTTATCTCTACCATTGGATATAAATGTTGGAGCTGTTCTCAGAGAAGAACAGCCAACTGCTACTGGAGCACCTGATTAGGCAGCATAACTTCTATTTCGCCAATGGTGAGCGAGACGTGTGGCGTGTGGCCTCGGTTAAGATATCATCAGCTGCTGCACGACCTGCGAGAGATTGGTGTACGCACGGATGTGTTCATAGCCATTGGGGTAACTGCAGGTCGTTTTTATTGTCCAGCGCATTATCGACGCGATACTCATTACCAATCAATAGTAGTATATTCGAGGTTTCAAATTCACGTCATCCAAATCGGCCAACTTCGCCTCGATCTCAAGGATCTACTGCTGCTTACTGACGATGCTGGCCTTGATCGGTGTGTCGATTTGAAGTATATTCAACCACAAATGCTAGCTCGAGCTCAGTCGTGTCATTGTATGAATCATGAATAACATGGTGCTCTCGAATCACTAGAAACCACTCTATCGGATTCCATTCATGGATCGTGGGGCCATTCACTGCAATTAGAAAATCCGTATTTTCCCGGAAGCTGCAAGAACGATTGGAGTGTACTTTGGCCAGTTGTTGGGAACCTCAAGGATAAGGATATTGCACGAGCTGTGAGCCCTTTTCCATTTTGAGAGAAACATTTTTACTTCAGCTGTTCAAAGAATCGAATTTTCGATGTGAACTGAAGACAGAAATAGCGAAACATAGTCTACATAAATAACTATATAGAGAAAAACACTGTTTGGATTTCATTTTGTTTAAAATGTCGCTTATTATGCGGCATCCTAATTTAATTATTTTTTTGTTTTGATTATTTTATACATTACGTGTAATAAAAAAAATTATTAAATAAACACTTAAGGTAACATTTACAAAACTGATTTGATACTGAAGAACATGCCTTTAGTTTTCATTTTCATTTTCATTTAAATAACAATTATATTTTTCTTTCGTTAGCTTGTCAATCGTCGTCGTCTCTCCCTCTCTCTCTCTCTCTCTCTCTCTCTCTCTCTCTCTATACATAAATATATTTGTGTAATATACATGTTTTTACATACTTATTTATCATAGTATATATAGATTTGTGTTCTCGATAATATCGAGTTTTTATCCGTTTCCTAAGCTTAACGCTTAAATCTACAAAATGTTCTTTGTTCATCTCTTTGTATTCGCTTTTCGTAGCATGTCCCCCCCTTAAGTCTACTTATATATTATAAACTTATATCTATTAGATTTACAATGTAAAAAAAAGCATAATACAAATAAAAAACAAAAATACAAAAAATCCAAAAAAAAAGAGAAACTTGCAACATTTGGTGCACATAACGCACATTCTTATAAACTACAAAAAAGAGGAGATAATTTGTGAGATAAGAGCGAGAGTTACCAGGGTTGCCCCCGCTCGTGAAAATAACATATTTGTTTACAACAGACTACAGATAGATACAGATATTTCTACACCTTATATATATTCAAAATATATTTATAATATATTAATAAATGGAAAAGAATGTAAAAAAAAAAACAAAAAGAAAATTCAACTTGCTAATTTTTGTTTTTAGTCTTGTTTCTGCGACTTTTGATACTGCTGCTAGTACTCCTCTTCCTCCTGCATCTCCTCCGCTGACGCCACCACCGCCGCAGCCGTCTCCTCCTCCTCCAGCTCCAGTTCATGCATTAGCTACTGATACTGTACAAAATTGATGACATCATTGACAACGGATGGACGGGAGGCAATGACCGGATTGATAATTGTTATGGGCAGCTCCATGGATGTGGGCACACGACTGCCACTGCCACTGGTCACACCAGTGACAAGCAGGCTATGCTCCAGATTGCCATCGTGCAGCGGCGCAAGGAGGCGTCGCATGTGCAGCCCACCAGTGGAATGCTCCAGCGTCGACATGATGGGCGACTGATCCAGCTGCGAATTCGTTTCGCTTGTGCATGTTGCCATCGATGATGTTAGCTGCTGGTGCTGATGATGATGCTGCTGCTGCTGCTGCTGCTGCTGCTGCTGATGATGCTGGTGCGGCACATCGATGACATCAGTGTCGGCCAAAGCAGCGGCCAGGAGATCATAGGCTGACGCAGCAACAGCATCATCATCATCAGGAACATCATCGTTATCATCAGCAGCGCCGCCAACGGCATCATAATCATCATCGGCAACATAATCGACGTTCATCGCATTCACATTGACCAGCTGCACATCGCGCTCCTGCAGATAGTCTTCGGCCGCTTGGATGACATCGCTGGCCTGCAGTATTGTCCGGCCGCCGCCGTCGACCTCGAAGACAAGGTCGTCCGGCTGTCGAATAATGTTCATCAGGCTATCGGTGGTCAGCTGCAGCTGGTGCCCATTGACGTTAAGCTGCAGCACTTCCTGCTGCAACTGGAACATATCGTTTGGCGCTAAGCCATCGGCCGCTTCACCACCACCATCATCATCATCATCATTACCAACCACAATGCCATCCTCAACCATTTCAATGTCATCGAGATTCCCATTAAAATCACCGACAACAACATTATCAGCCACTTGATGGCTCAACGGTGACATGCTCCCAGTCGATTCCATCTCCTGCTCCTCCTCCGCCTCCTCTTGCCCGTGGTCCTCCTGCTCCTCCCCCTGCTCGTGTTCCTCCTCCTGATCGGGCAATTGCATCGCTCTCAGCGGCACGGGCACCAAATGATTCTCGCTATCCAGATACAGTGCATCATTGTAAATCGGCGTAAAATTGTTATTGTTGCCCAGCGAGCAGAGCATGAAGGTGTTGCTGTAACCAGCCACGGGACGTGTCATCACAGCGCATATGTTCCCCTTTGTTATGCTATCCTCAAGCACATCGCCAACGCCATCGAGGAGCGGAGCGGTCTCCTTTTCGTGTTCCTTCTGCTGCTCCCTCTGCTGCTCCCGCTGCTGCTTCCTCTGCTGCTGTTCCCTTTGCTGCTGTTCCATCTGCTGCTGTTCCATCTGCAGCTGTTCCCTCTGCTGCTGTTCCCTCTGCTGCTGTTCCCTCTGCTGCTCCTGCTCTTTCTTCTCCTCTTGCTCCCTCGACTCCGACGACTGTGTGGGAGGTTGGTTCATGTTGCGTCTGCGCGCAAAACGCTCCAGTGATTGCCGCATGCTCTCCGCATTTTTTCCGGTAGCAAGACCCTCTTCGTATCTGCGCAACGCCTCCAGCTCATGCATCTTTAGTTTTGCCTCGCGTGAGTAGGCATCATCATCCTCCTCCTCCTCATATTCATGCTCGTCATTGTTCTGCTCTTCCTCCTCCAGTGTCTCGTCCAGTTCGTCCCACTGTTCCTGCTCTTCAGTCTCCTCTCCTTGTGGCAGCACTGGCTTTGCCTGTGTAGTCGAAGCAGCAGCAGCTTTTGGCTGTTGCAACAATAGCTGACTACTGCTATTATCGCTGCTAAAACTACCTTCATCTCCCTCTAATCCTTCAGGTCCTTCTCCTACTCCATCACTGCTGCTACTACTACTACTACTTCTGTTGTAATTGTCGCCATCGTCGTTGTTGTTGTTGTTGATGTTGCTGTTGCTGTTGCTGTCGTCACTTGCATTGCTGGCAGTCGAGCTGCAACTATCGCTATTTTCATTGCAACTAGATGGGGCTGGCACAGGCGATGGCTTGTAGAGTGTGGGCAGCAATATGTTCTCCAATATGATGACGCCACTCGCATTGACTTGAGCGGATCGCTGCAGTTTCCGTTCCTCTTCAGCGGCAACAACGGCAATATTCGAAACAAATGAGTTGCTGTTACTGTTGCTGCTGTTCTCATTGTCGTTAGCAATGCTGTTATTGTTGTTGTTGCTGCTGCTATTGTTGTTGCTGCGATTGCTCTTCTTGCTAATGTTGCTGTGGTTGCTGCTCAGCGCAGGCGACATGTTGCTGCGATCGGTCGCCGTCTCCAACAGCAACGTTGTGTCGCGCACCTTCACCTCCTTCTCCACAGCCGTCGCCGTTGCCTCCGCCTCGTTGTTGTTGTTGTTGCTGCTGCTGTTGGATGTCGTCCTCTGCATGAGTTGAGTCTGTGGCGAGTCTGGCACTTTTGTGGCTGCTGCTGTTGTTGGAATTGCTGCGGCTGGCATAGGTGCATCTTCTGCTACGGCAGCAACAGCAATTGCAGCAACTGTTGCTGCTTCTAGCTGCTCCGGCTGCTTTCGCTGCAAATGCTCCGGCTCCGGCTCTGCTTCCGGTTCAGGTTCGGGCTCAGGTTCTGGTTCAGGTTCGAGTTCGTGTTGTTCCGCCTCCTGAACCACATCGTCCGGCTGGACGACCGCCTGCTGCTGTGATTTATTGCGCGACTTGAAGATGCGCTTCTGTCGCTCCTTAATGGGCAAACTGAGCTTCTCCTGTTCCGCTTGCAGCTCGATCACATCTGGCGGCGCCACATCTGGCGGCACAGCTCCGGCGAAGACCTTGAAACTGTCACCGAGATTTACGTTTAGATCCAGGCCCAATTCAGTCTCAATGGGGATTAGGTAACGTTCCCCCCCTTCCATTTCTCCTTCACTTTCGTTTGCCATGTTGGTGCCGTTGCTGAGGTGAGCTGGGACAGCTGCCTGCGGCGGTTTGTTGCGTATACGCTTCTTATTCGGAGACGACGAGGTCGAGGTTAATATGGTAGGTGAAGAGCTGCGTCGGTGGCTCCTCTTCGTTGGCACTGCATTATCGGACGCCCAACCATCCTGCCAGGAGCTGCCGTTGCTGACGCGATGCTCAAATTCCAGCTGCCGGTTGGCGGTGCACTCGCCACGTCGCTGTTTTTTCGGCACCTGCTGCTGCTGTTGCTGCTGGTCCTCCTGCACTTCCTGCTCATCCGCAACCCAGTCGGCCAGCAGGCTATTCTGCAGCTTCAGCGGAGCACAATCAGTAACATTGCACTGTTCAGCTGCTGTTGATGCTACTGCCACTGCCACTGCCACTGCTGCTCCAGTTTCAGCATCAGCATCAGTATCAACAACAGGAACAGCAACAGCTTTGTCTGCCGCCTGCTCCATCCCAGTTTCCACATCTGTTTCAAGATCAGATTCCTGCTCTGTCTGTAGCTCAGATTGCGGTCCCACATCGTCCGGCTGGACGGCCGCCTGCTGCTGTGATTTATTGCGCGACTTGAAGATGCGCATCTGTCGCTCCTTAATGGGCAAACTGAGCTTCTCCTGTTCCGCTTGCAGCTCGATCACATCTGGCGGCGCCACATCTGGCGGCACAGCTTCGGCGAAGACCTTGAAACTGTCACCGAGATTTACGTTTAGATCCAGGCCCAATTCAGTCTCAATGGGGATTAGGTAACGTTCCCCCCCTTCCATTTCTCCTTCACTTTCGTTTGCCATGTTGGTGCCGTTGCTGAGGTGAGCTGGGACAGCTGCCTGCGGCGGTTTGTTGAGTCGTCGCCTGTAGCTTGGGCAACCATTTTGTCCATCGGCTGGCACTGCAGGTGGCTGTAGTGCAGCCTCCTGCTCCTCTTCCTCCTCTTCAGCGATATCAAAGCAAGAGGAATTCTTCTTATTTCGACCACCAGTGGCAGAGACGACTGTTGGCACCGGCTTGGCAACGTCTGTCGTAGTAGTAGCAGCTGGCGTTGGATTCGATGCTGTTGCTGTTGCTGTCATTGCGCCGCCCGTTTCGACAAAGACAACACTTGTCGTCGAATTGGTATCGCTATCGATGAAAATGAGATCAACGCTCTGTTCATTGCTGGCGGCATCCCCACCGCTCCCATCGCCGCTCACATCGACGAACTCTTGCAGCACCACATCACGCCGATCCTTCTTTGGTATGTTGCGTATACGCTTCTTAATCGGAGACGACGAGGTCGAGGTTAATATGGTAGGTGAAGAGCTGCGTCGGTGGCTCCTCTTCGTTGGCACTGCATTATCGGACGCCCAACCATCCTGCCAGGAGCTGCCGTTGCTGACGCGATGCTCAAATTCCAGCTGCCGGTTGGCGGTGCACTCGCCACGTCGCTGTTTTTTTGGCACCTGCTGCTGCTGTTGCTGCTGGTCCTCCTGCACTTCCTGCTCATCCGCAACCCAGTCGGCCAGCAGGCTATTCTGCAGCTTCAGCGGAGCACAATCAGTAACATTGCACTGTTCAGCTGCTGTTGATGCTACTGCCACTGCCACTGCCACTGCTGCTCCAGTTTCAGCATCAGCATCAGTATCAACAACAGGAACAGCAACAGCTTTGTCTGCCGCCTGCTCCATCCCAGTTTCCACATCTGTTTCAAGATCAGATTCCTGCTCTGTCTGTAGCTCAGATTGCGGTCCCACATCGTCCGGCTGGACGGCCGCCTGCTGCTGTGATTTATTGCGCGACTTGAAGATGCGCATCTGTCGCTCCTTAATGGGCAAACTGAGCTTCTCCTGTTCCGCTTGCAGCTCGATCACATCTGGCGGCGCCACATCTGGCGGCACAGCTTCGGCAAAGACCTTGAAACTGTCACCGAGATTTACGTTTAGATCCAGGCCCAATTCAGTCTCAATGGGGATTAGGTAACGTTCCCCCCCTTCCATTTCTCCTTCACTTTCGTTTGCCATGTTGGTGCCGTTGCTGAGGTGAGCTGGGACAGCTGCCTGCGGCGGTTTGTTGCGTATACGCTTCTTATTCGGAGACGACGAGGTCGAGGTTAATATGGTAGGTGAAGAGCTGCGTCGGTGGCTCCTCTTCGTTGGCACTGCATTATCGGACGCCCAACCATCCTGCCAGGAGCTGCCGTTGCTGACGCGATGCTCAAATTCCAGCTGCCGGTTGGCGGTGCACTCGCCACGTCGCTGTTTTTTCGGCACCTGCTGCTGCTGTTGCTGCTGGTCCTCCTGCACTTCCTGCTCATCCGCAACCCAGTCGGCCAGCAGGCTATTCTGCAGCTTCAGCGGAGCACAATCAGTAACATTGCACTGTTCAGCTGCTGTTGATGCTACTGCCACTGCCACTGCCACTGCTGCTCCAGTTTCAGCATCAGCATCAGTATCAACAACAGGAACAGCAACAGCTTTGTCTGCCGCCTGCTCCATCCCAGTTTCCACATCTGTTTCAAGATCAGATTCCTGCTCTGTCTGTAGCTCAGATTGCGGTCCCACATCGTCCGGCTGGACGGCCGCCTGCTGCTGTGATTTATTGCGCGACTTGAAGATGCGCATCTGTCGCTCCTTAATGGGCAAACTGAGCTTCTCCTGTTCCGCTTGCAGCTCGATCACATCTGGCGGCGCCACATCTGGCGGCACAGCTTCGGCGAAGACCTTGAAACTGTCACCGAGATTTACGTTTAGATCCAGGCCCAATTCAGTCTCAATGGGGATTAGGTAACGTTCCCCCCCTTCCATTTCTCCTTCACTTTCGTTTGCCATGTTGGTGCCGTTGCTGAGGTGAGCTGGGACAGCTGCCTGCGGCGGTTTGTTGAGTCGTCGCCTGTAGCTTGGGCAACCATTTTGTCCATCGGCTGGCACTGCAGGTGGCTGTAGTGCAGCCTCCTGCTCCTCTTCCTCCTCTTCAGCGATATCAAAGCAAGAGGAATTCTTCTTATTTCGACCACCAGTGGCAGAGACGACTGTTGGCACCGGCTTGGCAACGTCTGTCGTAGTAGTAGCAGCTGGCGTTGGATTCGATGCTGTTGCTGTTGCTGTCATTGCGCCGCCCGTTTCGACAAAGACAACACTTGTCGTCGAATTGGTATCGCTATCGATGAAAATGAGATCAACGCTCTGTTCATTGCTGGCGGCATCCCCACCGCTCCCATCGCCGCTCACATCGACGAACTCTTGCAGCACCACATCACGCCGATCCTTCTTTGGTATGTTGCGTATACGCTTCTTAATCGGAGACGACGAGGTCGAGGTTAATATGGTAGGTGAAGAGCTGCGTCGGTGGCTCCTCTTCGTTGGCACTGCATTATCGGACGCCCAACCATCCTGCCAGGAGCTGCCGTTGCTGACGCGATGCTCAAATTCCAGCTGCCGGTTGGCGGTGCACTCGCCACGTCGCTGTTTTTTCGGCACCTGCTGCTGCTGTTGCTGCTGGTCCTCCTGCACTTCCTGCTCATCCGCAACCCAGTCGGCCAGCAGGCTATTCTGCAGCTTCAGCGGAGCACAATCAGTAACATTGCACTGTTCAGCTGCTGTTGATGCTACTGCCACTGCCACTGCCACTGCTGCTCCAGTTTCAGCATCAGCATCAGCATCAGTATCAACAACAGGAACAGCAACAGCTTTGTCTGCCGCCTGCTCCATCCCAGTTTCCACATCTGTTTCAAGATCAGATTCCTGCTCTGTCTGTAGCTCAGATTGCGGTCCCAGCGCCGTCGCCTCCAGCGTCTGCAGCGTTGCTCTTTGACGTTTGCCACGACGTCTGCCACGACGTTTCGGCGCCGACAGAACGGGCGGTTGCTGGCTCGTCATTGGCGGCCCCATCGATGAAGAGTCGGTAATTGTGTTGGTGTTGGTGTTGGTGCCACGCTGGACTTCCAGCCGACGCTTCACGTCGCGCGTAAAGTATCGCCTTGTGGTCAGTTGCGTTCCAGCACCCAGTTCCGGCGGCTCCGGTATAGTCGTATGGCGTCGCTTTCGAATATTGGAGGGACGCGACGATGTCTTATTCATATCCATTTCGGCTAGCGGAAGTTCTGGTTTTTTGGAACTCACGAGTTCTAAGGTCTTATAAAACTTTTGCGCCGCCATATCGAGTGTGCGCTGCGCTTCAGCGTCCGGCAAGTTTTCCACCACAATGGTCGAATGCTTTGTGTAGGAGCGATACAAATTGGTGACCACTTCATTATTGTCCGATGTCTGGGCCGATGTCCCATCACCAATCTTCATATTGCGATGCACCTTGCCAACCAGCTGGAAATGCGTGTTCCCATGGTGGATCAGCACACCAATGCTCTGCGTACGAAACTCACAGAAAGTGCACGAGTAAAATGTCGTCGTCTTTATCTCTCCGACACGAGACTGCGGCTCATTTCCGTCAATCGGGACAGTGGGCGTCAGTGGCATGATGCGTATCGGCGAATCCTGTCAATTAAATATATACAATTATTCAATAATGCTAGCTGAGAAAGGCAAAGATGTCTAATTCCCAATATTCCAAATGTTTGCCTAACACAACTTTTGGCAACATTCGAAACGCCATCAGAACTATTTAAAGGTTTGCAAAGAGCAACCGAAGACCCTAAATTAGATACTTATACATGTAACGAGTTGTTATAGTGGGATTAACAGATCTAACAGCAGCATTAGCATTAGTCGTAGGAGAACAGCAGAAGGAGAGTCGATCCTCAACAAGACGAAGTCGTCAAAGCCCCGAGTACCCGAATAGTTGGAATGTTAAGTATATATTCCGTAAGAAGACAAATTTGAATGAACTTCGAGTCGAGATAGCTGCCTAAATACATCAAAGCATCACTGACAATAATTGGTGTTAAATTTATATTTATTTATAAATACATATATTCTTTGAGTGGTCGGAGTTGCTTCCTTCCACCATGATATTCGTAACATATTTTCATTCTTTCAGGTACATTAATAGACTGACAGACTGACAGACTGACTGACTGTTTTTATAGGTTCAATAATGTGTCGTCACCTGGACACTATCATTTGTCCTCTCCCCGCTGTTGGCTCCGCTGTTGCTGTTGTTGTCATCTTTGCTGTGGACGCTATTCGAGAGTCGGGCCTGTATCAAGGTTTCGGGTGGCCTTTCGGAGGCGGCGGCGGCGGCTTCGTCAGATGCTATTATCTTCGCATAGAGAGTTCCGGCCGATTTGAGATCCTTAAAAAACTTCGCCATATCCTTTTTTTCCATGTTTTTCTTTCCTGCAATCAAATCAATAATTAATAACAATAATTATAAGATAAAATAGAAATAATTAAAATTGGTAAATATGATGTTATTAAGATTACAATTCCCTACATATTTCTAACTGGTTTTGTGAAAGCGAAGAAGAATCCTCAAGCCTGGCAGAGCAGAGTGTGTCGCCTTAACTAGACGAAGAAGCAGCATCCTAGAATTGCATGCTATGAGCTCCAAAGACATAGAAGCCCTGAACCCAACAAAGATTCTCGCATGGGGGATTCATGGGGTTGATGGAGGAGCTAGAGGCCCAGCAAGGGGCCACAATAAATCTAGTAGGTCGCCGTTCACTTATCCCAATAATATTCATAAAAAATTCCCATCTTGCCATCGATATCATATTTCATAGCTGCTAAGATCCCTCTACTCGCCTACTGGGCCTTCCAATCTCGCTCGAGCCGGCATAGATCTAGTAAGCATAGAATGTTTGATTCGACTTTGCTGTGCCACATTTGAAAAACACACAACAAGAGCTCATATATATTTTGTATCTGGTAGTGCTCAGATCGTGCTCTAAAACAATAAAAAAAAAATTTTATTTCTTTTTTTCTCACTTTTCTTCTTATTTTTTACGTGAACTCTTTATTTTGTGTACTAATCCAAAAACGAAATAGGAAAAAAACAAGAAGCAAAACGAGGGAAAAAAGAAGAATGGATTTCTGTAAGGACATGCGGTCCTTGGGCTGGAATGATGCCGGAGAAGCCGGCTTTATTGTAAATATGATCAATGCCGCTGGGGCAATCTCGCAGCTGCGTCTGCAATCGCTAATGGAGAATGTGAAGCCGTTCCAGCAGATGCTCATCAATCGCCACTATGGCACAATTATCGTTGGTGGCCTGGCAACGGGTGCAATGCTCTATTTGGGACATCGCTGGCTCACCGACAGCAACGTGAAACAACGTGATCCAGGCTGGACACAGATCAAGCAGCTGGATACAGGCAAGAATACAGACAACAATGTTGATGACGCAGTCGATGCAGCAAATGATAATAATAACGGGGACCATACGCTGCAGTCCAACAACTTTGACAATGTGGACTAGGAAGAAGAATTGCCACATCTATTGCCGCATCTAAAAGTTGGTTTCTGTTTGGTTGGTTTACGTTGGAATTTGTCTAAATGTAAACGATGTGATTATGAAAATATATTTGAATGGAAAAAGGCCTGTTCGTATATTGAATAAGCTAGGCATTTAAAAAATAATGATACACACTTTTGACCATCTCGATGAAATCCGATTTGCGAGGACATTGAAAGGGATAAATCAGCTTTGCTGACGTCACAGTTTGACTGCAGAAAAAACGGTTATAGGTTAAACAAGCAATGTGGGACGACACACAGAAGTATGCCACTTACAAGGTTTCCTCATTGAAAAAGACGACGACAGCAAACGGTGTGTCATTCGTGGTAATATTGCAATTATCCTTGGCGGTGGCAATCCTGCCCGGCCACCAGAGCTCAGATGTATGTAATTTGACCCATACAACATCGCCACCCCGATAACTGGTCGGTATCCCGGCCTCGTTGCGTATGCGTAACATTTTGAGATCCTATGGGGGCGGCCTCGCTGCCCCCAGTTGCTGATGGTTGTTGACTTCCTCCCTTCCCTACTCCTCCTCCTGTTGTGCAGGCAGAGGCAGCTGTAAGCATTATCAAGAAATGTTTTTAACATTGGCGAGAGCTGATCAAATGTTAACTAGCTGTAAAAGAATTAAGCGACTTAAAGCTATACTAAATTGTACAATATGTCTAAGCTCTTATAACACTTATGCATATAGTTCAGTTGGTTAGCCGCCCGCCGGAAATATTGTGCACTTATAATTAGATTCGAATGGCAACCCTGAATTTACACAAATACCGCTGCTGTTGTCCATAGATGTGCGTGATCCGAGTTCCAAAAGTATTCGATGACAACGAGCCAAGAAGCCTATCGAAGTAAAAAGTATTTGGCTGCTGTTGGCTTAAAAAACATTACTGGTTTATGTTATATATAAATTGTGTTTAATCGGAAATCGATTTGTATCGATTACTGCGCCATTTATCGATCAAATTCAATAAGCTTAATCTACGGGAGCTTATATAACATATTTAAAGTCTCCAACACTTGGAGTTTCTATGACTCGACTTTTGGTGCCCATCAAATATATACTTTGTGCTTCTTTTAGCCTGTTATTTGTCCTCTTTCCCAATCGGATTAGAGAAACAGACAACGGACAGACAACGAACAGACATTGATACATTTGTGCATTAATTTCGTTTTCAAACTCAATCTATTCTATATTAAAGTTCACATTTAATGTTAACTTTATTTATAAATAGTCCATATCCCAAAAATTTCTTTAAAAAACACAATTTCCGTTTACTTTTTGCTTTGTTCTCGCTGTAATTTATTTGTATTTATTAATGTATTATATATTTGAGTAATTACAATAATTCAGTGTATCAATATATGTATATATATATAGTATATGTATAGTGGTGTATATAGAAAGATAGATTTTTCGATTTTGTAAGCGCACCAAATTCGATTAGTTCAATATGGGGAAGTGGGGCTAAAGCTTGTATAAACGACAACATCGAAAAGACGACAAATGAAAGGACAAAAACACACTCGAAAAAATAGACATATATCTTTATATAGTTAGCTAGCTATCGTTCCTCGCATATCATTTATCATTTATCGTTATGGCTTCCAAGTATATAATCTGGGTATATAATTGTACTTAAGTTTAAATGTAAGACAAAGAATCTAATTCACAGCTTTAATTGCTGCAATTACAAATATTTATCGAAAAAACATCAACGATTGTAAAAAAAAAAACACACTTTACGTAAATGTATCTCTGAATAAATGTTAATAAAACTTACACATAGTAGTAGTCATGTAAAATTGTTCGTCTTACGTTACGCTACGTTTTACTTGAAGTTCTTGTTTTAAGTTCATCGTTTCTTTAATTATATTTTTTTGTTTTATTTATTTTTTTTAAATTTTTGTAAGTAAAAAGTACATTGATATAACAACAGCGTCATTCCATATAGTATTATCGAATCACAATTTAGCACAATTTTCAAAGACAGAGAAATTCACAAGAAAGCAAGAACAAAGACAAAAACTAAGTACAAATTAACTAAAAATAAACATTTCGCATTTGTAAAAGATAGGCCTAAGGGCGCACTGCGACTGTTAACGCTGTTAACAGCCAAATGTTAAATTGTATGTGTGTGTTAGCATTACAGAGTACAGTGTCTGCTGTAACAATGTTACAATCAATGTGTATCAGCAAAATAACTGTTTTGCCGGGTGAGTGTATTGTGTATATATATTCCTCATAATCAAGTTAAATTATGTGTTGGCATTGCACTTGAATTCGCGTTATATTCCATATTAGGGTAATGCTACAGTTCCAATTGACGCCAACTGTTAACAGGAACAGTTTCATCATTTTCGCTGTACATTTTAACTCTAATTCCTAGTACAGCTGCTGTTCCCAAATTAACAGTAACAGCTGCGTACGTTAACCTTTTACTTTTTGCAGTCACTTTTCATTTCATTCTGTCCGTTAACAGCAATTGTTTCGATTTCGACAACGCCTGCGCTGTGTGTGTCTGTATATATTATTATTATTATAATATTATGTTTGTTGTTGTTCTATTGCAGTGCAATGCAGGGGGCTGACTGGCTGACTGATAGGGGAAGGGGTCCGGGGGGGGGGGGGGATTGGGGAGTATTGCCTTTTATAATGTCTTCGATTTGGATGCTGTTTTGGGTAGGGGACGATATCGTCATTGGGTGTCGACACGACCGCCGTTGCCATTGGTTGCCGTTGCAACATCGTCGCCCACAATTAGCACCTTGCCGACGCCATCGGGCGCCACCAGCTCACCGCTGAGGCCATCCAATCCTGGCTCGCTAACATCGCCGGGTATTTTTGGCTTGGGACGATGCGTATCGACCGCATCGATGGGTAGCTTAATGTGCTCCACCTTGCAACCGTAGGCAACCGGTGTCAGCTTGATCACCGTATGCAGTGGCACATACAAATAGGGCAGCTCATCAGCGGATTTGTCGAGAAAGTAGGCAAACAGACAACGCAATACGGCCTGATGGGAGACGACAAGCACATTGCCCTGTCGTTCCAGTTCCATGATGACTGGCTCGAGCCGTGCCACCAGATCCTCATAGCTTTCGCCTCGCGGATAGCGATACGCAAACTTGTTCACATCACGCGCCTTAAACTCCTCGGGATAACGTTCCTTGATCTGTTCATAGGTCATCTCCTCGCAATGGCCGGCATCGATTTCGTTGAGTGCCTTCCAGCGCTCCTGAGGCGCCTTAACATCCGCCACCGTTTGAATGGCCCTCTTCATCCACGACGTCCAAACGCGCAGTCCACCAATCTGCTGCTGACCAATAAAGGAGGACAGGGCGCGTGCATATTGGTGACCACGTGCACTCAAATTCGAATCGCCACCGATGAGACCACTCAAATTGTGCTCGGATTCGCCGTGTCGGGTCAAGTAGATGGTGCGCGGCGTAATGTGTATGTTCATCAGGTAGTATACAATGCGCGACTCCACGTGTCCCTCATTGTTGTAGACGACAACCTTTTTGCCGGCATTATAGACCTTCATGAAGCTCAGATGAGATTCGGCGACCTCATCAATGGGCTGATAACGTTCCTCGTAGTGCTCGATGCGTTGCAGAAAGTCGCGAACAACCAATTCCGTATTCATGTTAACGTAGTCCGGTGAGCTGACCTTCACCTCGAGTATGTTCTGCTCGATAATCTGCGGATCATCGCATATCGATTCGACAAAGAACAAACGAAAGCCATGCTTCTTAACAACAATATCATAGATTAGCTGGCGACGATCGTGGGTCGAGTTGGTCGCATCGAATACCGCAATGCTACCCAAACCGCTCAGCAGCCATTCGCAGGAATCGTGGAGTGCCTGATTGGCGCAGCGATTCCGTATGGCCATTGCCTCCTCGTTGTCGGCGCGAAAGAACTCGTGCGACTTGTACGCGGTGGTCGCATGCCGCCGATACTCGCCCAAATTGAACACACGTGTCGCAATCCCAATCCAATTCAGATACCGTGCCAGCTTCTTCGATATGAAGGTCTTGCCACGCGCCGGCAAACCGACCATCGCAATCACATGCGGCGTTGTACAGTCAGCGATTGTCCGTTCGCCCCGTATGGGGAACGGTTTCGTCATCACCGTCTCCGATGTGGGTGGCAACAGTTTGCGCAACTCCTCGGACATCACAGATGGACACACATGCAGCTCATTCTCAATTGCCAGATCGGCCGTCTTCTTCAGCTGATTCAGCGAGGTGGTGCGCACGCGTAGCGACGGCGAGGTGTTATAGGGCATGTCCATGATACTGGTTAGAACCAGTTGCTTGGCTAGCAACGCGGATGCGGCGACAATTGCGGCGTGTCGCTCACTTTGTTCGCGTTCCACTTGCAAATGTTGCTGACAACAGCAGCGGCAGAACTTTTCGCTTGTGTTCGCTTGCTCGGAATTGGACGAGGTGAAGTTGGAATTGGAGGAATTAGAGGTGCTAGTCTGTGTTGGATTCAGCGAGCTGTACGGTTTGCAGGGATGCTGGGACGGGGGATTTGTTGCTGATGACGATGATGATGCGTTAGTTTGTGTTGTTGTTGTTAGCTCTTTATCAAGTGTTGGCAACGATTGGTCAGTTGTTGGTGTTGCGGGTAATAATAAGCTAGGGTTGTCCTCATCAACGAATTCCTGCTCAGTTTGATTAGAAGATGCAAACTTAATTTGTTGTTTAAAACTATTCTTATCGTTGTTGTTGTTGTTCAGCAATAACTGCTGCTGCTGATGCTGCTGCTGATTTGTTGTTGTTGGTGTTGTTGATAATAAGTCTAGGTTGCCCTCAGTAGTAAAGTCCTGGTCTGTCTTCTGGTTGCTGCTGATTAACAAGCAATTGTTGTTGCTGCTGCTGCTGTTGTTATTGTTGCTTTGGCTAGCTGTAATGTAAAGTAATTGTTTTGAATGGTCGTTGTTGTTTTTGTTGTTGTGCTGCTGCTGGTTTGCTGCTGCTGCTGCTGCTGTTGTTGTTGCTACTGATGATACTGCTACTGCTGTTGCTATTGTTGTTGTTGCTATTGTTGTTGTTGCAGGCGCTGTTGCATTTAGCAGTTGTTGTTGTTGTTGTCGTTGTAGTGGTGTGAGACATGAAATTAGGCGAGTATTTGTTTTAGTTGTTTGTGTTGTTGTTGTTGTGAATGGATTGGTGATGGCTGAAGATGAAGATGAATTTGATGTTGTTGTTTCGTGTTCCACATGAAGCACCTCAACAATATTATTCATAAATATGTGTGTGTGTGTGTGTAAATTGGGCGAAATTTATTGTGAGGCAAAGCGTTAGCAAAAAACCAACCAACTTGTAGTAAAAATTAGTGTAAATAAAAACAAGTTAACAATACCCGAGAAGCCACAATTGTTAGAGCACAAAATATGAAAATAGGAATAAACTAGATAGCAACACACACACACACACACACACAAATGTGTATATAAATATACGTGTATGTATGTGTCTAAAATAGACGATAAATGTTTGACTTCTTTGCACTTGAGAATCGAAGCGGACTAACGATTGAACGAATGCGTAAGAATGGAAGAAAACACCAACAGCCAAAGAAGAACGGAACGAGAAGTGATGAAAAAAGAGCACAAAAACGTGCTATGAGCGTGGGCGATAGAAAGTAACAAATGTATGCGCGTGTGTGAGAATGTATGTGTATGTGTGTATGTAATAGATATGGGGAAAACAGCTGTTGATCGAAACACGAGGGATGCGTGCATATGTATGACTGTGTATGTCAGTGTGTGTGTGTGCATGTATTTTATTTATGTTGAGTTTTGTTCTTTGTTATCGATAGTTCAGCCCTGGTTGTAATTAGCAATCGATTAACAGAAAATTGTGAAGCACTTGTTTTTCTGATGCTGCCTGCTGCAGAAATATTGTTGTTGCTGTTGCTATCTGTGGTTGGTTGCCTGCTAGACTGCTGTTAACGACGCTGTTAACACGATTGGCATCTCGTTGTCTGTCTTTTGGCTACTCTTTTAATGCTAAAATTGCAATTGAACAAATAACAATAAGAAACAAGAGAGAATAAGAACAGAAGAAGAAACACATAATAAGAGCACATGTGCCAAAGAATATTTGAGTACATATTTTGCGCATGCGAAGGCGAAGGCATTAAATTGATCTTCAGTTTAATTAGCGGCATTGTTAGCTGTTACGCAAGACCAATATGAAAAAAAAAACACTTTATTAATAACCATAGCAAGCAAAGTGAAATTATGATAAATCAATTGGCGATGCGCACATGCTAAATTTATTAAGCTTGAGTCAACGGCCGGCAATTGTAAATTACAACAAATTATCAGCTTATGTGTAATCGTTGCTAAATAACTTTCCACACCACATGCAGCAATGTAAATGTGTGTGTATGTATATGCATAGGGTAGAGAGATAATGCCAAATGACATATTTATACTCAAGCAGTAAATGACGACGACGTTCTGTCTTTATCAATTGAACTCAAAACTTGCGGAACTTAAAATGGCAGACACAACAACAACAATCGATCTCTGTCAAGGTCAGTGCTGCCAGACAGGCCATGGAGGCCAGACAGGCCAAACATCAACATACAGCAGACACTAATCTAACGCACCCACTCACATCGAGAACATCAGCTGTCTTTGGCGGAAAATAACCGCAAATTGTACACGATTTTTTTTTTTAATTGCTTAATTCAACTCATATTTTTGCATTTCAAGCAGCAAATCAATTGGCATTCAAAATACTTTACAATTAATAATGCGCTTTGTGATTCGATGTGATTTATTATTATTGCTCCAAGAATATAATCAATAATTATTTGCTTCTGCAAATTATTCCGTTTAGAAACGATTCGAGTATTGAATTGGTCTCAGTTTTAGGCTCTTAACATATTCAATTGATTTGCTGATATTTATTAATTTTTCTTCAGGCAACACCTGTTGAGATGGATTTTAGTTTGCTTATTAGAATCACCACTGTCGGTTCCAATTGGCGATCACTGTATAACAACAACAACAACAACCAACATGGCTCAAGTGTTCAACGTGTGGTGTTTTATAATTGTTCTTGCTGATTAATCCAATTGGAATTAAACTAGTTATTATGCATTCCAATAATAACCACATAGATTCGTGCAACAATATAAATGCGCAATAGAAACACACAACAATAGGTGAGTTTTGTAATAAAAAATAACAATTGAAGACTGCCACTTATCAGACTGCCCTGAAGGGCTAATCAGATGTCAGATGTATGTGTGTGTGCAGTTGCAATTACCTGGGCCGAGTTTAAAGTTGTAAAAATACTCAAAATATATGCAACAGACAGAAAGATGCGAACAAAGAAAAGAAAAGCAAACCAAAAATATAACAAATATTAATGTGAAACTGTCACAACGACGATCGATGCGCCGACACTAAAAATTGTGCACTAAATGCAAAAAACAATAAAAAACCGATCGAAGCAAATTGACGCTGCGACGCTTGAATGCAACCGCGACAGCGCAGTTATAACTGTCAACTTGCCGGCAAGCAAAGGTCACAAAAAACAAAAACAACAACAAAAAACAGAATCACAAAACAAACTAAATAGGTAATTTTAAAAAAATAAATAAAACACGAACAGCTAACCAAGCCACACCGAAGATGGAATACTCTTAAAGACCGAAGGAGTTGGAGCAAATTTTATATTCTTCTGTTCCACAGCTGGTTGTTAACTGAATATTCACACTTGTTCACTTATATTTTTCCTCTGGCAGCTATATAATACAGTAGTTCGATCCGCTCGACAGACTCTGACAAAAAGCAAATTATCGAATACGACTGAGAAAGCTCGATTTATTAAAAACAAAAATAAAAGCAGTGTACACAAAGAACGGATAAACCGCGATGGCTATATCGACTCGGCTAGTGATGCTGATCAAGTATATATATACATCCATCAATGTGTTACACACAAGCCACGAAATTGTAAATCCTCGTCTACCATAGGGTATACATAAGTCTCTTGAAAACATCGCTAAAATCGAATGGCGCGATTTTGCAGCGAGTTTGATTGGCAACTGCAGCTGGTTGAGGGGACAGCGTCGACCGAGCTTTTGCAGCAGCAGCAAAATGCACTTTATATTTACATACGTTATATATATATATATATATATATATATATATATATATATATAGACAAATTCACAACTGTCTGTATGCAAATTGGATGGGGTTGGGTGGATAGGTGTATAGCGAGTGAGAGGAGCACAACTCGCTTAACTGATTCCAAGTGCAATTGAAAAAATGCCAGAAAAACAAATATGAAAGAAACTTTGCAAATTTACTGTATGAATATAATACAAGTAGACATATATATATATACATATATGTAGATTACGAAAATGCGTCACAGAAACGATCTTGACCCATGGCGATAGACGACGAAAAGCGAAAAAGAAAAATAAAAGAAAAGGTGGATGCTATCAGCAATAGCACGCGCAGCAAGCATAGTTCAAAAGCTTCCTCTTCTCGTCTACAACTGTACTTGTGAAATACGCTGTGTGTGTGTGAAGAATGAGGAAGAGAAGCATACAAAACATCTTTAAAGTCCTTTTGGCAACAGCAGCTTTTATTTAAGCAGCAATCGTAGCAAAACAGCTGCTTCTCTTTTTTCGCCCCCTCTCTCGCTCGCTCTCACACGCCAGCTGCGTTGTGTTATCAATGTAGCATGCACTCGCCAAGCGCGTGGCCAGTGTGACCACATTATGTTGTCTTTGTTAACGCGCATTTATCGACACTCGTTCATAAAAACAAAATGTTAATGCGATTAAATTTTGACGCTATCTGATAAGTATTTCTTTTTGTTGTTTCCTTTTTTGGAGCAGTGTATTTTGTATTTGTTTGATTCAAACAGCACGCCGCCGTGTGATGGGTGGGCTCATTAACCCTTTCTCATCACAGCTGCTGCTGTCGTCTTCAGGCCATAATTAAACACGACCAGGCCAGGCCAATCTATTTGGCGTGGCACGCGCGGCCACAATCTGACACAATTTCCAGTGATAATCACACTGTTCTGACTTATCAAACAAAAAACACAAAAGAGCAGGGCCGAGCCAGTTAGCCAACAAGAACGCAAAAAGAAATTACTGATAAGACCCTCTAATGAATCGCATAATTTACAAAAAATACAAAAATAATATTTATGCGCAATCAAAATTCAGCCCGAATAAACTGTATATAACAATGCAATCAATGTATATTTATAGAGTTTCTCCCATATTACCATTAATAGTGCTGTCTAATCGCATTGGTGTTATTGCCATTGCTGCTACCAACATAGTTAATAAAATATTTACCAATTTCAACAGGTGCTTCTGCCCGTCGGTCTATAATGCTGACAATTCCGTTATCTCTGTCAAACATTGTAATAATAAGTTATTAGTCAGAACAGTTTTGTTTCTTGTCCATAAATATTCCATCTGGAATAATAATGAGCTCATTTCTCATGTGGAAAACTTTGATATATTCATTTATGCAATAGTTTTTATTCTGTTAAATGCTGTATCTCATATTGGAATTTCACGTGAAAATAAACTTGGGATAGGTATAAATTTAAATAAGCTAAATGAGAATTCCCGAGATGAAAAATGAGGATGAAACCGCGAGCCCTCGCATATTAAAACTATTTCATTTATATATGGTTTTACTTTTCTTGTTCTTTTCTTTTTTTGTGTTTTATACGCGAAATAGAAATTAGCAACGCCTGCGGAACGCTAAAACGAGCGCTCACGGTATTTAGTTATTTTAGCAAAACAAATTCATGATTATGATGTTGATCTTGACTTAGTATACACCTCGTAAAAGCACCTTTACATTGACATTGTTTCCATGTATCCACTTGTGCTTACACATATACCTAAAAGTACATACACACAAATGTATAATCGCATGTCTTTGCTTCACTTTCAGTTTCATTGCTCATGGTGATGATGTACCTGTTGTAAGGGGGCTTATAAGCAAAACGTGCCAAGTATTTTGGAACCAATCAACAATGTCGCTGATTCGTCAGACAGGGAGAGTCTGGCAACATTCTTCAACCTGAATTTCAACAGCGAAAACAAAGCACCAACCAAAAAGTGCTGTAAATAGGCACAATAATAATAAGTGTTGCCAAGCGCAACTTAGAATAGGAATCATCCTCAGCCTCCCGATAAGTAATCGAGCAGTAAGCGCGTAGGTCCCCCTGGGAGCCATTAATACTGTATTGGCTCTCTTTCTTTTTCACTCTGCAGAACTGTACAAGGAGGTGGGGAGGGGGAGAATAGGTACTTTACGGTTAAGCTTTCACCCAAAAATTGGCGCAAGACGAAAACGAGGCGCCGAAGGCGAAGACGAGGCAATAACCGACAACTGAGAAACACCTTTCGTCAGTGTTTCTCAGTTGTCGGTTATTGCCGTTCATCCGTAGTAATTTCATAGAAATCATTCACACACAAAACAGAGGCGAAAAAATACAGCTACTTGTTGAAACTATAAAAGGTATTCCATTGAAATGTTTTGCTCATTGTTGAAAATGTTGCCAAATGCAGCTAAACTTAAAACAAATAAACTAATATACATAATTTAATAAAAAGAAAGAAAGAAATACAAGCCAACAAAAATAAAATTAATGAAAGCCTCAAGGCCAAAAATATTCGAGTGTTATTTTTATCAGTGTTTGTTCAGATAGAATTTCGCACTCAACAAATTATAGAAAGTATATAATGCATACATATGTATATTGTAGAACGTTTCTCGTCAAAAATCTCATCAAATTGTTAAAAACTAACAAAAACTAACAAAAACAACGCAAAAAAAAAACAAAGCATCTCTGAATGCGGAAATTCAGTAGGAGAGGCAAGCAAAAATATTCTAATATATTCAACAAGAACAAAAAAGCTCTCCCTATATGTTTTTATTTTGATGATTAAAAATTACGAATGACGACAATAACAATGTTCGTTCATGATGATGGTGCTGCAAATGCTCATGACGAAGCGTAAACAAATTGCGTTAGAGGCGTAACTGTTACAAGAACAACAACCACTGCTTAATGCAGTCACAACAATGCGGTCTCGATTTGTCTCTCTCTCTCTCTGCCCAGAAAATAAGAAATAGAGCGCAGCGACTACAGTAGCCAGCATCAGTGTGACCAATACCATCTTGAAAAACACATACACTGACACACACAGACACACACTCATTTTTGCACTGTGTAAAGGAAAAGTTTGTTGCATGTAAATCAATAAGCAGCAAATTAATTGTTTAAAAAATAAATATCACGTTAATGTTCTACAACTTAATGAAAGTAAGAAAAACATGCGATTAAGACATGTCATGCTTTTCTTATCGCGACACGCAGATGTCTGCCAGAATTTAAGTAGAACGTAAATAGAATATGTTCTGTTGCTGATGCTACTGCTCTCAGCATCATTTTTGACAAGAATAAAAAACTGAAGTGCAAGTGCAAGTTTATGTTGATGTGTGTGTATGTCTCTGTGTGTGGATGTGCGTTTAGTGTGTTAAGTTCAGGGTGCTTAATAATACATACGTAGCAATGTGGACGCCGGCATCGCTGCTTGCCTGGCAGTGTTGCCAAAACACGAGGACATTTTTGTTGTCGTTGTATCACAGCACTGAGCCATATCTGCTGCTGTTGACAGAGAATGCAGCACGGGATTGCCGCGGCAGAGGTGGTTTTGACCTTTAATGCTGCTGCTTCCGAGTTCCTTTTTTCAATCGTTATTATTTTGCAAGCTACAACAGCTCAACACACACACTTATTTTACACTCACACACAAAAAGATTAAAAAAATAGACAGGCATACGCCACACATTTGTAGGCAACGGTAGTTGTTTGTGTGTGTGTGTGTTTGTGTGTGTGTGTGTGTGTTTGTGTGTGTGTGTGATTCAGTCTGATTGGACTTGTCGCGTACGCACAAAAGGTAAACGAAATTAATAACGAAATTTGATCAGACGAAAGCCGCGCGCATTGCGTTCCACACACGCCGCTTGTCAAAATAAGAATGAGCAAAAGTAAAAGCAAAAAACCAGCGAAAACGGCACGCGAGCGACGAAACGCCATCAGCGACGTCGCTGTCAGCAGCAACAGTGACAGCGACCCACGGGTTAGCTATAAAATGCTAATGTTCATGAAATCTAGCTAACTGAATGAAAAAAACAAGCTAGATTTGGCGGAAGGGTTGTCGAGGCAGCACTGAGTCGCTGACTGCGATGTTAAAGCATCGTTAATGCGTGGATTATGAACAGTAATAGCAGCGCTGCCTCGTTCCCGTTACCGTAATAAGAGAGCGATAACAATTTTCACAACGTGGTCCCATGACAAAAAACAATAACCAAAACTGCAAGTGCAATTTACAAATAAATATATATATATATATATATATACTAAAAAATTAAATAAATATTTGTATTTCTTAATTAAATTAGCAAATTTGAAGACAGCGCGCCAATTATAACAGCAATTGCTCGCTCACCTATTGTGTGTGTGTATGTATATATTTATGTATGTATATGCTTTACTTGCAGTTGAGTATAGTATGTATTTGTTGACGAGAGAGTGAGAGAGCAAACTGTTGAATGCAATTGTGAAATGAAATGAAATTTAAAACATTTTTGCACTTGTTGACCCACTGTGCCACATATTATTCAATGATTGAGTTTATTTGTTTGCCATAATTACGCAAATCGATAATGAAAACTTATTAAAGAACAAATATATACAAATGAAATAGTGCGCAATAGCCAAAAAAAAAAAAATACAATACGTAAACCTGGCATTTATGTTCTCCTACCAGCAACCCAACCCACCTGACCTCTTCGGAAATATTTCTACGTTGGCCTTGAAAATTGTGCAGCTGGAAGGAAAAATTGCTGCAGCACGCATTTCGCTCGCATTTTTCGCTCAAATTTCAAATCACAACATGCCAAAAATATGTACCCAAAAATTTATGTTAATGGTATGGTTAATGTTAATGTAAATGTTAATCTTCAACACATGATTGCTGCTGCGCAGCAGTTGACTTGTTTGTTCATCTGATTTCTCGTTCAAATAATATATTTGACGTCACTGCAGACAATAAGCAATCAGAATTGATAAGCAAATATTCGTAATTATGGATTTACAAATGTTGTATGTGTAATTGCTGCTGCTGGATTGATAAGGAATTTGTAATTTGTTTGATTGCGATCAATATAATGAGTTTAGCCATTTTATTTGACTCCATCCAACTTGATACATTTGCTGTGCGACGCGGCGCAAAGTATGTTTGCATGCATGGGAATAATTTTATGCAAAGTACACGTGAAATGAAATTTTCGATTTTAATAAAACAATAAACTAGCTATTACCCCCTAGTACCGGTTTATAAATTTCTATTACGTTTGGCATATATTTGCGGTTGACAAAATAATAATAAACAGAACTGGTTTAAGCAGCGCGCTAAACTCTTCAAAATTCAACAGCTCTCTGCCATGTTAAATTTAACATGGTCGCCCGAACGCAAAAGCACACTCGTTAAATGCAACTCTGGCAAAGCTGTCAATGAAAACGTTATGCAGCTGTGTGGAATCCAACGGGCATGAGAGAGCGACACAGAAAGAGATTGTGAAGACGACGGCTGGAAGAGCGGGCAGCGCAAAAGGCGAGGCGAATATACGTGCTAAAAGCAAATGCTGGAGGAAGACAGGCAAACCAGGCAACTGATACCGAAGCAAAAACGCATAACAGAGCAACGATAATGGATGCTAAAAAAGCAACACTAGAAAACCAAATGGAGAGTGACAAAAATCGAGTTTTGCACCCATTGTGTGTGTGTGTGTGTAGTGCACAAAAAATTCATGCATGCAAAATTTATATAGTGTGTGTGTGTGTTGTATGTGTTTCTGTTATAAAAAACAGTAAAATAAACGAATTTAAAATGCAACTCTTACCTGGTTGTCTTTATTTCATTTTGTGCACAGCCGAACTCTGTTTTCAGAGAAGCTGTTGCTTTTTTTGTCCGACTGTCAAAAACTCTCTCGCTCTGTCACTCACACACGCAGGGGACAAAAAAAAAATTTGCCTTTCTATCGTTTTTTTATTTTTATACAAAAATTTTATTTTGATGCAAACTTTTAAAATATATGTTACGTCTTTCGTTGTTCTTTGAATATTACTAATAGTATTTAACGCCACTTTGCCACTGCTACTGCTAATTTTGCTTGGCCAACACTTTTCAACGAGCGCCTCAGCTGCTGACAAGAAATCGACTCAACACGACAACGACGATGAAGAGACTGGGACGATGAAAACTACGAAGCAGCCGTAGCAGAAGAAGAAGCACCAGTAACAGCAAGGGCCGCCAAGTGTTGTGCAGCTTTTTTTTTTAAATACCAAAAAAAATAAATAAATATGACAGTCATGACAGACATGCCGTTAGAAACAACATACAATGTACAAAGGGCCAGTGGCAATGACAATTAACACGCACATGCATACTTTGTGGGCCGGCGGCGCCGTTATATATATTTTTGAATTGCTTGGAAATGCATAAGTGTGACCATTACGACAAAATGTGTGTCTTGCTTCTCTTATCGCGACACGCAGATGTCTGCCGAAATTGAAGCAGAGCGTAAATAGAATATGTTCTGCTGCTACTGATGCTACTGCTCTCAGCATCATTTTTGACAACAATAAAATACTGAAGTGTAAGTGCAAGTTCATGTTGATGTGTGTGTATGTCTCTGTGTGTGGATGTGCGTTTAGTGTGTTAAGTTCAGGGTGCTTAATAATACATACGTAGCAATGTGGACGCCGGCATCGCTGCTTGCCTGGCAGTGTTGCCAAAACACGAGGACATTTTTGTTGTCGTTGTATCACAGCACTGAGCCATATCTGCTGCTGTTGACAGAGAATGCAGCACGCGATTGCCGCGGCAGAGGTGGTTTTGACCTTTAATGCTGCTGCTTCCAAGTTCCTTTTTTCAGTCGTTATTAATTTGCAAGCAACTCAACACAAACATTTATTTTACACTCACATAAAAAGAAAAAAATAGACGGACATACGCCACACATTTGTAGGCAACGGTAATTGTTTGTGTGTGTGATTCAGTCTGATTGGACTCGCCGCGTACGCACAAAAGGTAAACGAAATTTGATCAGACGAAAGCCGCGCGCATTGCGTTCCACACACGCCGCTTGTCAAAATAAGAATGAGCAAAAGCAAAAAACAGCGAGCGACGAAACGCCATCAGCGACGTCGCTGTCAGCAGCAACAGTGCGACAGTGACAGCGAGCCACGGGTTAGCTATAAAATGCTAACGTGTTCATGAGAATAAGCTACATTTAATATGAAACATACCATGCGCTTTTTCGCATCTTTTTTTCTTCATAATGACGAGCGTCTTGGTGATTTAATGCATTTCAAACAAAGACCACTGTTTTTAGTAAATCAATAAAACCTAGCTAACTGCAAGAAAAAAACAAGCTAGATTTGGCGGAAGAAAGGGTTGTCGAGGCAGCACTGAGTCACTGACTGCGATGTTAAAGCATCGTTAATGCGTGGATTATGAACAGTAATAGCAGCGCTGCCTCGTTCCCGTTACCGTAATAAGAGAGCGATAACAATTTTCACAACGTGGTCCCATGACAAAAAACAATAACCAAAACTGCAAGTGCAATTTACAAATAAATATATATATATATATATATATATATATATATATATATACTAAAAAATTAAATAAATATTTGTATTTCTTAATTTAATTAGCAAATTTGAAGACAGCGCGCCAATTATAACAGCAATTTCTCGCTCACGTAGTGTGTATGTATATAATTATGTACGTATATACTTTACTTGCAGTAGAGTATAGTATGTATTCGTTGCTCAGAGAGTGAGAGAGCGAACTGTTGAATGCAATTGTGAAATGAAATGAAATTCAAGACATTTTTGCAGTTGTTGACCCACTGTGCCGCATATTATTCAATATTTGACTTTATTTGTTTGCCATATTACGCAAATCGATAATGAAAAATCATTAAGGAACAAATGTATACAAATGAAATGACGTGCAATAGTCAAAAAAATACAATAGGTAAACCTGGAATTTATGTTGTCCTATCAGCACCCAACCCACCTGACCTCTTCGACAAATATTTTCTACGTTGGCCTTGAAAATTATGCAGCCGGAAGCAGAACTTGCTGCAACATGCGCGCGCACGTTTTCGCATTTTTCGCTCAAATCGCAGCATGCCAACAACTTTGTATGTCAATGTTAATTTTCATATGAAATTTTCGATTTTAATAAAACAATAAACTAGCTATTACCCCCTAGTACCGGTTTATAAATTTCTATTACGTTTGGCATATATTTGCGGTTGACAAAATAATAATAAACAGAACTGGTTTAAGCAGCGCGCTAAACTCTTCAAAATACAACAGCTTTCTGCCATGTTAAATTTAACATGGTCGCCCGAACGCAAAAGCACACTCGTTAAATGCAACTCTGGCAAAGCTGTCAATGAAAACGTTATGCAGCTGTGTGGAATCCAACGGGCATGAGAGAGCGACACAGAAAGAAATTGTGAAGACGACGGCCGGAAGAGCGGACAGCGCAAAAGGAAATGTCAAAAATTGTTGCGAATATACGTGATAAAAGCAAATGCTGGAGGAAGACAGGCAAACCAGGCAACTGATACCGAAGCAAAAACGCATAACAGAGCAACGATAATGGATGCTAAAAAGCAACACTAAAAAACAAAATTGAGAGTGACAAAAATCGAGTTTTGCACCCATTGTGTGTGTGTGTGTGTAGTGCACAAAAAATTCATGCATGCAAAATTTATATAGTGTGTGTGTGTGTTGTATGTGTTTCTGTTATAAAAAAACAGTAAAATAAACGAATTTAAAATGCAACTCTTACCTGGTTGTCTTTATTTCGTTTTGTGCACAGCCGAACTCTGTTTTCAGAGAAGCTGTTGCTTTTCTTGTCCGACTGTCAAAAACTCTCTCGCTCTGTCACTCACACACGCAGGAGACAAAAAAAAAATTTGCCTTTCTATCGTTTTTTTATTTTTATACAAAAATTTTATTTTGATGCAAACTTTTAAAATATATGTTACGTCTTTCGTTGTTCTTTGAATATTACTAATAGTATTTAACGCCACTTTGCCACTGCTACTGCTAATGTTGCTTGGCCAACACTTTTCAACGAGTGCCTCAGCTGCTGACAAGAAATCGACTCAACACGACAGCGACGATGAAGAGACTGGGACGATGAAAACTATGAAGCAGCCGTAGCAGAAGAAGAAGCACCAGTAACAGCAAGGGCCGCCAAGTGTTGTGCATCTTTTTTTTTTAAATACCAAAAAATATGACAGTCATTGTGCCGTTAGAAACAACAGACAATGCACACAGGGCCAGTGGCGATGACAATTAACATGTTTTGTGGGCCGACGGCGCCCTCTTTAAATATATTTTTGAATTGCTTGGAAATGCTTAAGTGTGACCATACTTAAATCAAAACTTATAACTGTTCCCTTTCGCTTATATTCGTATTTTTTTCATATTGTGTATGAGTAGAATATTTTTGCGCACTTACCACCACTATACAGCAAGTGCAACACAAATCCGCAAGAGGCCCAACATGCCAAATGTCTGAGTTAGCTGCGACTGTATGTATGAAGTTGTAGTTGTGTTTCGACGTTGTTATTGTCGGTCGCTCGCTCGCAGACTCCTAAAGCTTGTGCTCACTACACACACACACGACACATAACACAAACAAACAAGGGCTTCGGCGGTTAGAATTCTCACTGATACACACTCACGCACACACACGTGTACACACACATTTAGAAGAAAACAAAATGTATGTATATATATGAGATTTTAGCGATTTTTGGCATACGAAAAACGAGCGAACGCATGAAAATAATAAGGTTGCAAGCGAAACTTGCAACTGCCACCGGTAATTGCAATCCGAGGCACAATGCACAATGAGTAACACCCGTTCCACAGCAGTTCAACTTCGTTATTTTTTTGTTCATCTATTTATCTATGTGCAGCACTTGCGCAAATCGCACAATTTTGTTTCTCTCGACTATGTATTTGTGTTTGTATTTAAAGTTCAACAGAACGCTGCGCTGCGCTCTGTGCAGCGCACACCGATATATATATATATACACACAGAAACACACACGCACACACAGACAGTTGGGAAAGTAAAAAGTTTTTCTTTCTTATTGGATGCAATTGGCGGACACTTGAAATTCGCCCCGAAATTGAACCGAGCCGTTAACTGGAGTTAAACTGAAGTGTCTGCTGTTTCAATTGAATAAAATTTTCTATTCAACGATCAAATTACAATTACGACAAAAAGTAGTAATAGAGCAAATGAAATTCCGCAGAGTATTAGATACGGTGATGAAGGAATGACTAAAAGTATCGATAGAGCACACCACATATGCTATGATTAATTTCATATCGATATTCCATTGAGTTTTGTGTGGCAAGAAGTTAAAGCTGAGTGCTGTGTCACGCGTTAGTTGTGTTTTCGCAAATTAAAGCTCGGCCACACTCAACACGGCACGTCATTGTTGAATTTGTTGTTATTCCTGCAGATAGTTGTATTTTCTGCCAACACGCAAGAAACACAATAAAATGGTAATAATCTCAATTATCAGTAGTGAAAACATAAAGAAAATTACACAATTAATTAACGCACGAAATTTGTTATTGTTCCAGAGTGCGCTCTTCAACTTTCAAAGTCTTTTGTCCGTCATTCTGTTGCTGATATGCACCTGCGCCTATTTGCGTTCCCTTTTCCCCAGCTTCATTGATCGCAACAAAACTGGGTAATAGGCAGTTACATCTACTATATAGCAAATATATGTCACATATCAATTGCACATTTACAGTTTGTTGGGCACCTTTTGGAAGATGGCGCGCATTGGCGAACGAAAATCGCCTTGGGTTGGCGCCGCCTGCTTGATAATGGCTTGCACAGTGCTGTTCTGGAGCTAAAATTTTGAATAATTACGGAATTGCATAATATAACATTAAGTAGTTTTAAGTCGATTTTTGCATTTTATTCCCATTGTGCTGCGCTTTTCCCTTTGCTGATCAGCCAGTGTGACCGTTGCTAAGAATGAAAATAAAACCGAAAAATTTAAATGCCGGCAACACAAAAATTTATTACACGAATTTGCAATTGCAACTGTAATTTGTAATAATGTCCGCCACGCAGCAAGCACTGCGTCTCTATGTGGCCAGTTGCAGGGAGCGGCTGCAACAGCTAATGCAGCGCCTGCATTGGACGGAGCAGGGCGTGCGCCAGGCAAGTGTGCATTATGCGAAAGGCTTCCTCATTTCGTCAATTTCCTCTTGCAGCCAGCGTCTGTCGGACATGAAGTTCAAGTTGGTGCGGATGTGGATATGGAGCAACTGCCAAGCAGTTGCTTGGAAGACCCACAGCATAGTGTGCAGCTCAATCTTGAATTGTTGCAGCAACTGCTCGGACCAGCTGCGAGGCCGACGCAGTTAGTCAACGGGACATTTGAGGATCTGCAGGTGAATTTCACTGAGCCACAGAAGCTGCTTATCTATGACCATGTGGTCAAGCGGACGCCACGTCAGCGCCAGAGCTTCGAGGAGATGGCAAATTTTGCGCAACTCGTAGCCGACACCAAAAAAGCGCACAAGAAACAGCGACGTCATCGCAAAAGTAAACCGACTCTACACGAGGAGATGCATCAGCTGGTGGAGCTACAAATGCAGGCGCTGCAGGCGCAGCAGCGACAGCAACTGCTCCCAGTCGCAGCTAGAGAACGAAAAAGGCACCAGTCTGGCAAGTCCGAGTTGGACCACTGGCGACGCACTCCAACTCGAAGTCGCGAGCGTAGAAGAGATTCCCCACACAGAGATCATTGCAGCAGGCACAGCAGCAGTAGGAGGAGATACAAGGAGCGCAGGCGCAGTCGCAGTGGCAGCCGGCATAAAAGCCAACGACAACACTCAAAACGGGCACGTTCCCGATCCCGATCCTCGCTCCATAGCAATAACAACAGGCGATTCCATTGCGATTAATACAAGAGAAACATTTTATAGTAATCTCTTAAAGCAAACCGTTTTCACCCAATAAAGTAGAGTGCCAATTGATTGTGAAATTTATTTATTATTATTCACAAATAATGAGCAAAGAAATGGCTACGAATGAGTTCACTGTAGGCACGCTCGACTGTATGTAAGAAGAAGAAACACTAGATAAATTCACATATTATAAGTTTTAATTGTGGCGAAAAAAAAATAGAAATTAAAGTATTTATAACACGTAATTTTTTGCTATTTTGCTGCTGCCAGCAACTTGGTTAATGTTGTTGTTGCAGTTGCAGTTGCATTCTGTTTACTTGGTGGAGACGCGCGTGCGTTTGTTCCACGAGAAGTTGACGCCATAGTTTTTGACTCGCTCCTTTCTGGCCTTCAGCTCGCCGTCGACGTACCATTTCCAGCCGTTCCTCTCGCAGTAGGTAATCGCCTCGTCCTTGGATCCAAATTGCACATTCAGATTCGACAGAGGATCACCGCTGCAATCAGAGAAAGTCGCTTTTTCTATTTGAACAAAAATTGAGGCGACAACGTAGCGGGACAGAGACACCAGGAGTAAACGATTTAAGCAAGTAATCGCCATGGGGAAGAATAGGCTTAGCATGCTCACCGGTCTACTGACAGGACATTCTGGACTAAGAACTCACCTAACTAAACTAGATATTTATAGTAGCAAAGTATGCAGCTTTTGTGAAAGGCACATCTTAGCAGAGCGTGCCGCCTTAACAGCAATCTTGCATCCCTAGATATAGTTAAGAGCTCCAACAAAGATTTTCACATTTGTGCTGCAGCTGGGGTTAATGGAGGAGCTATAGGCTCTAAAGGGGGCATACTTGAGCTATTAGGTTGCAGTGCACCCAGTGTACACCAATTATTATAATAATAATAATGTTTGTTTCTATCTCATGTCCAACTGTTGAATTGGCCCCTCTATTGGCAGCTGGAGTACTCACCTGGAGGCCCAGCCCATGAGTGGATTCTCCCAGCGATCGCGATTATCGAATTCGATTTGCCAGTTGTGGATGTTGTTGGTGCCGCTCTGCATCGCATTCTTTGGTGGTATGTGGATGCGGACGCGTCGCTCCTTCAGGTGCTCCACAGGCACACCCGTAATGGGGGCCAGATCGACGGCAACGGGCACCGTTATCTTGCCGCTCAGCTTGTTGCGCTGCTCGAGCTCCTCGGGACGGGCCAGCGCCGTGCTCGGATCAATTGGCCCAACATCCTGGGTAGATGCCCAGCGTGCAGTGCTTGAATGCGGAATGAATGGCAAATTTAGCTAGAAGTGCTGTGTGAGGGCAATTGAAATGTGTGTGTACTTACAACTGCATGGTGGGGGCAGCGCGGCACATTATTTGGCGTATTAGCGACATTTTCGCTCGTTTATAAACAATCGCGTCCAATAAACGGCAAATCACAATCAAAAATTACGTAAAATTTTTGGTAGCGTTCGCAGTGTTTTTTTTTTTTGAACAGCTGCTTATCCTGCGTTGACAGTTAGCTAAATGCTACGAGTGACAGAACACAGCTGACATTTTGATTTGCAGCTAGATTAGTTTTTGTTGCTTGGTATATTTGGTTTTTTTTTTATAGGTAGGCTGGTAAATTGGCATTTATGCACACACAGAATGCGGTCACACTGCATACAAACAAGTCGAAATTAGCTGAGTGCTACGAGTATCAGTGCAAACAGCTGACATTTTGATCTGCACCTCAGTTAGTATTTTTTATTGGTATTTTTCTTCTTTTTTTGGCAGGTAGGTTGGCAAAATATGCGCATTTATGCACACACGGAGTGCAGTCACGCTGCATACAAACAAGTCGAAATTATTTGTGCGAAAAGAGCTTCGGTGGCAGCAGTGCGTTTTGTTTATCGACTGTCGGTTATCGTTGTTGCAGTGAAATAGACGTGAAGCAAGGACAACCCTGCAAATAACCAAGCATAACCAACAAGCAAGTTTTCTCCAGGACATCAACGCAACATGGGAGTACCAAAGTTTTTCCGTCATATCAGCGAACGCTATCCGTGTCTCAGCGAATTGGCGCGTGAGCATAGCGTAAGTACAGGGTGTCTATTCCTGTGGGCAGTGTGTGGTGGGCGTGGATTAAGGCGTCCTTTAAATTCCACAATCACACATACACACACACACACACACACACACACACACACAGGAAAAAATGCATTCTCATATCATAGGCAAAAAACTTATTTTATTACTGACATTTACTTTTTCTTCTTATTTTCTACTATTAACTGAACTTCTTTAAACTATTTAACAAAATCGTAACAAGAATCATGCATTACAAAAAAATAAATAAAATAATGATCTTGCTCGGACATATTTGAACAGAATAATAAGAATAAGAAGTCAATAAAATACCATTTTTTTTGCAAAATAAATGAGAAAATATGAATTTTTGCTTGTGTTGAAATACCTTCTTGACATACATATATACGTTTATATATATTTGTATATATATATATATATTTCTGGTTTTGTCGATAGATACCCGAGTTCGATAATCTGTTTCTGGACGTGAATGGGATTGTGCACAACTGTTCGCATCCGGATGACAGCAACATACACTTTTATTTGGAGGAGACACAAATCTTTCAGGACATTTACAACTACATCGATAATCTGTTCTATCTGATCAAGCCGCAGAAGCTGTTCTTTGTGTCCGTTGATGGCGTTGCGCCACGTGCCAAAATGAATCAGCAGCGGAGTCGCCGCTTCAGAACGGCCCGCGAGGCCGAACAGGCTGATGCGAAAGCGCTGCAGCGTGGCGAGAAGCGGATGCACGAGAGATTTGACAGCAATTGCATTACGCCCGGCACCGAGTTCATGAGTCGATTGCAGAAGGGTTTGCGCTGCTTTCTGCGCACCAAAGTCTCAACGGATCCGCTGTGGCAGAAGTGCTGCATCATTTTAAGCGGCGTGGAGACACCCGGCGAGGGCGAGCACAAGATCATGGACTACATACGCTATCTGAAGGCACAACCCGACTTTGATCCCAATACGCGCCATTGCCTCTATGGGCTCGATGCCGATCTAATCATCCTCGGCCTGTGCACCCACGAGCTGCACTTTGTTGTGCTGCGCGAGGAGGTGAAGTTTGGCAAGAATGTAAAGCGAACCGCCGTCGAGGAGACGCGCTTCTTTCTGTTGCATCTGGGCCTGTTGCGCGAATATCTCGAATTGGAGTTCGCTGAGCTGTCGACACCGGAACGTAAACTGGATGTGGCCCAACTGATTGACGATTGGGTGCTAATGGGGTTCCTTGTCGGCAACGATTTCATACCGAGCCTGCCCCTGCTGCACATCAACACCAATGCGTTGTCGCTGCTCTACAAGACGTACATCCGTGTCTATCCCCAGCTGGGCGGCAACATCAATGAGCAGGGCAGATTGAATCTGCAGCGTTTGGCGCTCTTCATGAACGCCCTCAGCGACGTCGAGATGCAGATTTTCGACGAGCAGAGCGACAAGCTCCATTATGCCAATTCCAAAAATGAGGCATTCGATGTGGATGTGGAGGATTTACGCAATCGGGACAAAGATCTCACAGCACTCATCGATAACAGCATGAAGGTAAATATTCATATATTATATATTATTACTTATTACGTATAGTGAAATTTGGTTCTGATCCATTCCATGAAAGTTTAAGAAATGATGCTATAAAGTCAGTGGCTTATAATTAATATAAAATATGCATATGCATATTATTGATCAACTGCTCAAATTGCATCATGATCGGATAACAAACGTCCAAGTTATGGTCCAAAATATATTCCCATATTGATCTTATATCTCATCTCTCAGCAGTCGCAAGCATTTGCAGTATGCATCAATATGCGAGCGCATGTGTGATAAAGAGATGGCATGCTAATCGAAGCGAGCGTCAATATGTATGTATGTGTGTATTCTACAGAGCACCGTTAACTACGATTGTCTGTACGTTTGTATGTATGTATGTGTGTACTCTACAGAGCGTGTATGTATGTGTGTGTGTGTGTGTCTATGCACGTGTTTGTCGCCAGCCAGTTCCGGTAGTTTCGGGTTTGTGAATAAAATATGCGATGCCTTCGATTTTTTTTCTTTACTCTGCAGCCCCTGCGCCTTCCACTTAGGAAAAGGCGCACTTGCAGACTTGCTCACTTTTTAAAGGGTATGTCGAAGTCGACTACATCATTCTTACTTGTTTTTCTTTTTTTCTTCTATTGGAAGTGTTGCATTTTTAAGCTTTCATTTTTTTTTGTTGGATTTTAGTTGGTTTATGGTGCGCAGAGGTACTGGCCATAAAGGAAGCTATATACTGCCTAGAAAGGCTTAAAGTTAGCCCTAGCAATATAAATATATATATTGACAGTCAGGCAGCTATCAAATCCATCAGCTCGATATCTTCAAATTCGATATCAGTAACAAGCTGTCCCAAATCTCTACACGAGATGGCTAAACAGCATGTTATTAGCCTAATATGGGACCCTGGCCATCAGAACATTGAAGGCAACTGTAAAGCCGATGAGCTAGCTAGGAAAGGTACTATACCACCACTCCTTGCGGACAAGGAAGGTATAAATATGCCTCTAGCTACCTGTAAGCTCAACATCAAAGAGGAGTATAGGCGCAGGTCATGCAGAAAATGGCAAAGTGCCACCTGTGCCCGCATAGCACACCAGGCATGGCCAATTATCAATGCCAAGCGCAGCAGTGAGCTGTGCAGTCTAAGTCGGATCAACTGTTCTGCAGTGATCCGGGCTCTAACTGGGCACTGGCTGGTCGGCATTCACGCCAACAGACTCCAGGTGCCATACAGTGACTTTTGCAGAAGCTGCAAAGATGAGAAGGAAGTGGAATCTCCGGAACATTTCTTCTGCCACTGCCCAGCACTTGCTAGGAAAAGGCTGGAAATCCTGGGAAACTACTTCCTAACTGATTTATCGGAGCTCCGACACATGAGACCGGCCAAGATAGCGACATTCATAAACGCATCCGGCTGGTTAAATGCTTAAATGTTAGAAATGCCTTGGATGCACGACTGCAGGAGGAAACACCCCCCTAGGTCCCCTTTCGGTATCACAACGGGCCAAATATGGCCTAAATATGTGTCAGCCCATCGGGCTGACAGCCGATATAACCTAACCTAACCTAACCTAGTTGGTTTATCATCTAAATTGATTCAAATACTTTTGAAATCATTTCGAAATGCTCGAGAAAAGAGCTAAATGAACTGTTAGTTTTGGCGCTTGTTTTTTTTTTTTTTTTTAGTTTTCCATTGATTTTTGGCCCCCAATCAGGGAACATCTAATGCATTTTCAAAGTTAAATAGATTGTTCTATTTTACATTTTTCGTTATCTTTATTCAGCTGTATGAGGACGACAGCGACGAGGATCTGAGCGACGAGGGTTCAGCGTTAAATGGCGAATTCCAGAATTTCAAGCGCAACTATTATCGGAACAAGTTCATGAACGAGATGCACGACGGTCTGATTGCGGAGCTGGAACATCATTATGTGACGGCCCTGCAATGGGTACTCGATTATTATTATCGTGGCGTGCAGTCGTGGGATTGGTATTATCCATTTCATTATGCCCCCTTTATCAGTGATATGACCGATATTCCGTCTGTTAAAATCAACTTTCAAATGGGCAAACCATTTATGCCCTTCGAACAGGTAAATAATCGTAATCCAATGCAAATCCAATACGTACGATTATTGAATTATTTGTTTGCAGCTGCTGGCTGTGCTGCCACCGGCCAGTTCGGCCCTGTTGCCGGTGGCCTATCACGATCTGATGCTGAATCCGAGCAGTTCCGTGGCCGATTTCTATCCGAAGAAGTTCGAAACCGATCTCAATGGCAAGATGCACGAATGGGAGGCAGTTGTCCTGATACCGTTCATCGATCAGCGTCGCCTGCTGAACGCCATGTCCGCATGCGATTCGCAGCTGACCAACAAGGAGCGTTTACGCAACAGGCATGGACCGATGTATCAATACGATTACAGCTCGAAATCGCAGGGCGCCATGACTGGTGTGCCACCGTTGAAAAATCTGCAGAATGTCTTCTGCACGGAGACCAGCCGCTCGATCGAAGAGATTGCCCTCCATATACCGTACACTGTTTGCGCGGAGCTGCCGAATGCGGCACGTCATGTCTTCTTTCCAGGATTTCCCACAATGAAGCATCTAGAGTTCGATGTAAGCGCAAAGCTTCAAATGCCAATTTCCATTTAATTGAATTTATGTATTTGCTGCAGTTCGAGATGCGCGTTGGTCACGTCAAGGTCTTTGATCAGCGGAGCCGTAATCAGACCGTGATTCTGGTGCCGAAGAAGCGAGTGTTTGAGGAGCCAATTATCCAGACTGTGGCTGCTCAATATCTGGATCAGGTGGTCTACATTGGATGGCCGCATCTAATCAAGGCCAAGGTGGACAGCGTTTGCACACGCGAACAGATTGTCGACAAGAACGGCATCAGTTCCAACGATGCGCAACACTTTGAATCCGAATTCAGATCGCTCTATGACCAGTTGAGTCTCCCTCTCCTCCATATATATATATATATATATATTTATTCATTATCTATTCACATTACAGCTTCTCTTCTCGCATGGGCATCAAGTTTACCAATTACGATGTGCTCCTCGAGGTACGCACCTATGTCGGCAGCTCTGTCGACTTTGGCAATCGTGGCGAAATCTATACAAAAGAAACGTGGAGCTCATCAGTAACACCATATCCGGCGCAGGGCATCGTTGCCAACATTCAGGTCAAGGAGAGGATGCGCAAGCAGTTTAACAAAATGGCCGAGTTATTCCCAATCGGCAGCACCATCTTCCTTATTGGCAATCCTTATGCCGGCAGCGAGGGCACCGTACTCGATCCAGATCTTGTGTACGCCTGTGGACGCATTCAGGGTAAGTTTCTGTGATCACATGCGCCTTGAGTTTTGAGTATCTTGCCAAAAGAGAGAGAGAGAGAGAGAGAGAGAGAGATAAGAGTTTTAGTTACGAACAGGCTCAATTTAGATTAATAAATTGGAAATATTTTTATTTAGAAAAGTGCCTGCAACTACTACTGACCAATAACCATTTACATAATGTCCTTTTCCACAGTTGATTTACGTGTGTGTCCAGAGCCAGATATGTCGGCGGCCATTGCGGAGCAGGCGCGTTGGGACAGGGACTACACATTCCACTTCAAGGTGTGCCGCGATTTGAATATCAGCAGCAACTGTCTCAGTCGGCTGACTGGCACCATTTGGGTGGTGCTCGGGCCGCGACGCGAACGAATGGAGAATGCATCACGGCACAATATTGGACTGCAGCTGAAGTATCCGCGGCTGAATGAGGAGCGAGCCGGCTTCTGTCGCCAGATGAACAATCAGTGGAACTATTCGAGCGCCGCTGTCGATATAATGCGCACCTATTGCGATCTATATCCGGAGGTTATCGATTATTTGACCAGGAGCAACGATCGGGCCGAGTTCGCTTACGAGGAGGACATCTATTCGGATGCCGTTGGCCAGCATCGCATCGAGGATTTGGCCAATTGGGTGCGCCAGCAACCGCATATGCAAGTTGATCGCATCGCGTGCGGTTCCCGGACCGTCTGCAAGGATACCATTGAGCTGCTAATCGCCGCCGTCGATGATATGCGCCACAAGCCCATCAGGGACATCAAGCTGCAGGTGAAGCCCCATCTGCTCGTCAAGCCGAATGTGACGCTGCCCGAACGCTACTGTTCGCCGAACGAGGTGCGTCTCTTCGATCGTGTCGCAGTTGTTCGCACCATTTATATGGTGCCCATTGGGGCGACGGGCACTGTGATCGGTGTCTATCCGGTCAGTGATCTCAATCCGGTGCGATTCGAGTGCCTCAATACCGTCGATACCTTCTGCGACATACTGTTCGACAAGGTGATACCCAACTGTAGCCAGGGCATACATGGCATTGCCGAAGGTCGCGTCTACAAGATACCAGAGACCTCCCTCATTGTCATCAATATCAATGGTAAATGCTTAATCTGTTAAGCCTTAAAATTGCTAAAAATTAAATCGAAATCGTTCTTTCACAGAGAGCATGGAGATTAAGGGGCAAGCGGCCGCCCATCTACAACAACAGCAGCAGCGACATCAGCATCGGCAGCAGTCGTCGCACCAGGTGCGGAGCAAAACGGATGCAGTGCGTCAGGATTGGCGCGATCAGCAGAAGAATAAGACGCGCTACATGACTGCCGCTGGCAGCAAGCACAATCCCATAACAATGAAAACCGAGGTTGTCGAGGAATTCTACAAGATACCAGAGACATCCATCAATATCAATGGTAAATGCTTAATCTGTTAAGCCATAAAATTGCTAAAAACTAAATCGAAATCGTTCTTTCACAGAGAGCATGGAGATTAAGGGGCAAGCGGCCGCCCATCTACAACAACAGCAGCAGCGGCATCAGCATCGGCAGCAGTCGTCGCACCAGGTGCGGAGCAAAACGGATGCAGTGCGTCAGGATTGGCGCGATCAGCAGAAGAATAAGACGCGCTACATGACTGCCGCTGGCAGCAAGCACAATCCCATAACAATGAAAACCGAGGTTGTCGAGGAATTCTACAAGATACCAGAGACATCCATCAATATGAATGGTAAATGCTTAATCTGTTAAGCCATAAAATTGCTAAAAACTAAATCGAAATCGTTCTTTCACAGAGAGCATGGAGATTAAGGGGCAAGCGGCCGCCCATCTACAACAACAGCAGCAGCGGCATCAGCATCGGCAGCAGTCGTCGCACCAGGTGCGGAGCAAAACGGATGCAGTGCGTCAGGATTGGCGCGATCAGCAGAAGAATAAGACGCGCTACATGACTGCCGCTGGCAGCAAGCACAATCCCATAACAATGAAAACCGAGGTTGTCGAGGAATTCTACAAGATACCAGAGACATCCATCAATATGAATGGTAAATGCTTAATCTGTTAAGCCATAAAATTGCTAAAAACAAAATCGAAATCGTTCTTTCACAGAGAGCATGGAGATAAAGGGGCAAGCTGCCGCCCATCTACAACAACAGAAGCAGCGGCATCAGCATCGGCAGCAGTCGTCGCACCAGGTGCGGGGCAAAACGGATGCAGTGCGTCAGGATTGGCGCGATCAGCAGCAGAATGAGACGCGCTACATGACTGGCGCTCGCAGCAAGCACAATCCCATCACAATGAAAACCGAGGTTGCCGAGGAATTCTTTGTGCCCGGCGTACCGGCTGCTAATGCAGCCACAGCGGCGGCCGCTGCCCCAGCCGACGACCATCCAATTGCGTCCACGTCGGCTGCGGCTGCTGCTGCAGCGTCTGCAGAGGCCAAGTATGCCTCGAAGGCGGCGCCGCAGTCGTCGCAGATGCAAGCGTGGCGGCTGCTGTCAACGGTGCCCTCATTGCAACAACAGCAGCAGCAACAACAACAACAACAGCTGCCACGGCAACAGCAACAACAACGCCGGCAGCAGCAGCAGCAGCAACAACAACAACAACCGCAAAAGCAACGACAGCAGACACGACTGCAGCAGCAACAGCAGCACCATCAGCATCAACAACATCAGCCAATGCCAATGATGTCATCGTCGTTTCAGAAGACGAGCAATCAAAGCCGCTCATCGAAAGGTGTCGCCATCGACGACACCAACACATCCGATAATCAAACAATGGCTCTTCGGTCGCTGCTGGGCTTGAACACAGTCGAGCAAGTCGCACCAAAGTCAACGGACTCAATATCTGCAACACAACAGCAAGAGCAACAACCGAAGCCGCAGCCGCAGCAGCAGCAGCAGCAGCAGCAGCAGCAGCAACAACCATTGCTTGCATCACAGCCGCTTGCATCGCAGCTGCCTAGTCAGATGCCGGTGAGTTTTAAGTTTTTTATTTGTATAATGCATCGAATCGAAAGTATTTTTATGTATGTGGCTGATCCGCATCAAAAGAGTCCATCAAGTCTCCTGCATTGGGTTGGGTTGCATGTCATAATTATCTCAAATTTAAGTAGATTAATCACAACTAGAAAATATTTCTTAATTCCATTATTCATTTGCAAAGAAATTGCCGCAGCCGCCGCTGTATTGGCAGCGCGAGGCGCAAGCTAAGCTGCAGTCGGACCTTATGGCCAACCAGCACATGTCCAGGCATCTGGATAGGGAGGAGACACAGGCGTATGTACAGATGCACCCACAGATGCATCCACTGATGCAACCACCGATGCAACCACCGATACATTCAGCGATACATTCAGCGATGCAGGCACAGTTGCAGCCACAGATGCAGCCAGAGATGCCAGCTTCCTCGAGCATGTTTCAAATGCAGACCGAGCCATCGTCATCTGGATTCATTGGCTGCAACAAGTCGTCGATATTTTCGGTATATTTCAACAGCATCAACAACAGTCAACAGAGCAACACAACTGAGTCAAATGCCGCTGATCAATTGATCAACAATTCTGACGTCCGCAGCAACAACAACAGCAGCGGCAGCGTCAGTATCAACAACAATTACAACAACAGCAGCAGCATCAACAGCAGCATGGGAAACGTCGGTCGCCTGGTCACATTAGAGAGCTACAACGAGATGCCGCCCCATCTTCGGACACACCCTACAAGCATTGAGGACTTTGTGCCCATACAGGCTTATCGTCCAAAGACCTCGAGGCGTGTCTATTTTCCCACTGATGTCCAAAAGGTGAGCTTCATTTAATTAAGTTGTAAATTAATATAGTAATCATTTATATTAAAAATGGGCAAGAATCGGCTTACGACACTGACTGGACACTGTAGACTAAGAAGCCACCTAACTAGACATAGAAAGAAAACCCAACAAAGACTCTTGCACTCATGCAGCAGCTGGCGGTTGATGGAGGAGCTTTGGGCTCTGAAGGGGGCACAATAGATCGAGTAGGTCGCAGTGCAGGTATCCCAATTATAATAATATTAAGTTAGTCCCGAGTAATCGAACGCTTTCTTATGGAGCCACTCACATCAGTTTCTTGCCAAGAACTGAGAATGACGAATTACAAATATTAAAATTAAATAAAAAGCTTCCTGTTGAAAATTGATGTAAGCTGAGAGTTGTTTCATATTCCATTTAAGGAATGAGTTGATGCAGTTATCATAATTGAAGTCATGTTGAAGAAGTTCATTTGATTGTGAAAAAATTTGAACAGCGATGGCGATGTTTTATAATTAACACCAACTAGACTCTAATAACACTATTATTTATTATTATAATTATTTTTTGTTTTTCTTTTTCCTAGAACAATCCCAAACAGGATGTTTTTTTCAGTGACAACGCTGTTGTTGAGGACACCGCACAGCCAAGTTGCTCAGCGGCAGCAGCGGCTCAGAGCGCTGGCGATGAGGCCAGCACTGAGCTAATGAGAACTCTTAAAATAACGGTAATTGCTTTGCATTAGCTTCCATTATTAAGTGCACAAGTATATAAAAACGTCAAATGTTTTCTAGTCCACAAATACAGAGCCCATCACGAGCGCCGCCAGCGCTGCCCAATCGGAGGGGATGACTGAAAGAACCGTGAGTTGAAGATATCAATTTCAATTTGAATAATATAATTTATTGATCAACATCTCTCCATTTCTATCTCGCTTAGCCGCAACTAACTAGAACACAGCGTGTGCCACGCATTGGAGCCAAATTTGATTTGGATTACATCTTGCACTAAAGAACAAAAAGACGACAAAAAGAATCAATCAACGTTTTACTTCCTTCACAGCTCACCAACGTTGCTAAAGATTTTTTCCTGAAGATGAGGCAGCTTATAGCATGTAATATTAGACATTAGTATTATATGGAGCACTAACTGTTTATATATATATGTACATATATGTATAATTATATGTATATATATATATATATATATATATATATAGAAACTAGTGTGAATATAGAAACATATTTTCGTTTTGTAGTCGGACCTATGCAGCAAAACCAAACTATGAAAGTAAAGTTAGTTTCGAGAAATGAAAACTAACTCTAATAAAAATTCAACGATACGGAAAGAAAGACGGACAGACAACAAACGTGATCTTTCTTAAAGAAAAACAAGACTTTTATTTATAAATTTCTTATTATTTTCGTTTTATATTATATATTTTGACCTGAGGCCTATTTACAGAAAACACATAAACTTAATCAAGTCCATCCTTTGAAAGCAAGGTTTTAAATGTAAACTAACTATAAATAAAGAGATATCATGATCTGATCTCAAGTATTCTGAAATTTTGTTGATCTACTTATATCAACATGAATGTGTAAAAGATCGAGCAAAGATGTAATCTTTCTTGCAGTAAATAATATAATCAACTAGTTTTATTCGTAAGTAACTTCAAACTTTATTTAAATTAGAGCAGGTTTTTTTTAATACATATACAAAATATTTGAAGAACAAAAGTTACAAAGATTTAAGTCAAGAGAAACAAAAAGAGAGAAAAAGAAAGTGAAGTGATTGGTTCTTAAAGAAAACTAATATATATATATATAATATATATGTGTGTTTTAGTAATTTATGCGTGTCTATAAAAGAATATATTTATAAATATATATACATGTATACATGTATTATAAGAAAATATTTATAAAGACAACAAAATAATGAATGACAACTTTTTGTTTTCGGATGCCAACTAAATATAATATTAATTAACTAAAAAAAAATATATATATATATATATATATATATGTACATGTAGAGAGAGAGGGAGATAGAGATAGCGACAGAGAAAAGTAATCATTCATACAGGAAAACAAAATTATCAGAAAATTAAAATTGAAATTTTGAATAAGAAATTTTAACAAGAATAATATATAGAAATAATAAACGTCTGTTTAAATGATTTATACGTGTCTATAAAATAATATGTTTTAAGAAGAGCCAACAAATCACTGAATGACAGAAAGACAAAAAAAAATCATCCCACAGCAGAACATATTTATTTGAGAGCTGAGATCAGCGATATAGTCGACATAATATAATTATCGGGCGGAAACTTTACTCTAATAGAATATATTTATGATAAGTGATTGGTTCCTAAACAATCACTAAAGGAAGAAAGAGAGGGAAGGAATTAATCATTGCCACAGGAAAACAACTGAAGTAATATATTTATCGGGCGGCAACTCGACTCTAACATGAGAATACAAGAAAAATATTGCTCGTTTTTTGTGTGTACGTGTTTTTTTGTGGTTTTAGATAATAAATGTTTTAACCAGCTTTTGATGTGTTGTTTTATTATGTATAAAATATCAGTAATAAATTGTTTTGTGGCAGGGTTCATAATTTTTCCTATTTTAATTAGGTGTTGAATCTGAACACGAATTCGAAATTTATCGAAGAAAAATAAATGAAATAGAAAAATGAATATGAACAACTATTTGAGTTTATATAATAAAATATCCGTCTGAAGTTTGTCCACTCCAACATAGAGGGAGAGGCGAGTGAGAGCGAGAGAGGGATAAAGTGTGTCCAGCTACAACACTTGCATATGTCCAGTGTTTGGTTCGAGTCTTGGCTAACTATTTGTGTGTATTCGCTGAAATGAGTTTTTTTTTATTGAATATAATAATTTATTCGTATCGATTTACAGAGATGTGCATTTGAGGTACAACTAAAAATCAAGCAGACTTTACACAGGTGCGACGATGGCGCAATATATCAATGTGGGACAGTTTCAGATGCCGGCCACAGCTGGCGCAGTGATAGTTGGCGCCATCATGTGAACTGCTCGCCATGCTTTCCGGTTCGGGCGTGGTCAGACGAGGTTTTTCCCTGCTGCGTCGTCCTGGACATTGGAGGCGATGCTCCAGCTGATCGGGCACAACGAACTGCTCCAGCTGAAAGTCACACTGGGCACAGTGCCACGGTTGATCAAGCAATGCTGCCTCCATGGCCAGTGTCCAGGGCAATTCGGCCAGGCAGCCGTAGACGACGTGCTCAGAGACATTCAGACCGCCCTTCTCGCTGTTCGCACTCAGCGGATAATCGGCGGCAAACGGATTCGTTGGCAGCGCCTCTAAGCGCTCCGGCGGCGGACAACGGGTATACAATATCTTCAGATCGGCAGGCAGCAGTCGTCTTATGCTATAGGCCACTTCGAGACCCATAAAATCCAGCAGATCATGCCAGAGTGTGTCGCTGCCATCACTCAAAGCAATCGATGGAGCCGAACCCACTGTTGCCGACTCCTTGCTGTTGTTTAGCTCTGTTGATGAAAAGCAGTTTGCAGGTGTACTTAAAAATAAAATGTATTGGAAATTATAGATTATAGATTGAAAGCACTCATTGTAACAAGCAATGGCTAATCCCAATTGGGTATCCTTACGCACCATTTAGTTTTGCATAGAGTCGGCTGCTCCACAGTTGTCGGAGCTCAATGGCGCGACTAAGGAGCTGGAGCCCACTGCCTGGCTGTGGAAAATCGAGGCCTAGCCATCCATCGCAGACGATGCGCGAGACGCCCACATTGGTATCGATGGCATAGCCAAACAGTAGCAGGGTTTGTGCTGCCGGCAACCGGATGCAGTTCATCAGATATGGCTTGGCCGTCTCCAGTAGGGATCTGCAAGGAATAAGGGTGAATACAAGGAATGAAATTGTCCGACAACGGACCATATCGGAGATGTATTCTTCTACTACTTTTTTGGTCGTCAATATATTTGCCTAGTTGGCGACTACTCACTGATAGCAGAGCAGCTGATGGCGGTCGCTGAGCGGTTGCTTGGGCGTGTAGTAAGATGGCTTCAGATGCAGATCGCTGTCGGCGAGCTTAAGCAGCTCATAGCATTTGGCGAAGTGCGAATTGGGATGCAGCGAAAGAAACGGCTTGAGTTGAGTGTGAAAGAATTGCTGGCCGCCGCCCTTGCAGTGGTTGAACTCATCCGCGATGGCCAGCTGCGGATAGAAGCCGCTGACGAGCAGCAACTTTAGCAGCATAACATCCCGATGACGCTCCACATGCGCCGAGCGTTCCAATAGCACCAATTGGCGTGCATCGTGGCGCAGCCGAAAGTCAACATCGCGTATATCCCCGCTGGGATCACCGTCGCCCTGGCCATCATCCTCATCCAGCTGGTCGTGATGCTGCTGTTTGAGCAGCTTGCGCTGACGCGGCTGCTCGAAACGTTGGCGACGCTTCAGCCCCCTCAGTTGACGTAGTTCGCCATGGCGTTGGGCTCGCTCTGCACTGGTCAAGCAGCTGGCGGCAGTTGGCGGCGCCATGCGGCACGTTTCGAGTATGCGCTGGAATTGGTGACGCAGCTTGCATACCTCATAGAAGCGCTGCTCCTCAATGCCCAGCCGATGGCACCACTTGCGCGTATTCTCAAGGCCCATCTTCAGCTGCAGCCAGTCGCGATAGGCACGCAGCAGCGTGAACAGATCACCCTGATCCGATTCCAGAGGCTGACGTTCGCGTTCGCAGCGCTGATCCATGTGGGCACGTGTCGTCAATGGATTCTGTACGCTCAGCATGGCGGCCAGTGTAAGCAGCTGCTCCACTTCGGGGAAGACACAACCCATCAGCAGCATCTTGCCGATGGGCAGCTCTACGGGCAGATTGGCCAGCGAGCTGCCCAGCGGCGTGATCTTCTCATCCACGCTGAGTGCGCACTGCAGCAGTGATGGATTTCATTTATTAGTTCAATTCAGTGATTCAGGTCGCCACTTACATGCTGCTTGAGTCCCAGAATCGTTAGCTCGATGCGCTCTGCCTCGGGAGACTCGACAAAGGGAAAGGCGCGCACATCCGGCAGTCCCATGGATACCATTTGCAGAAGCATTGTGTCCAGCGGCACGCGATTGATCTCCGGCGTGGGATACGCCTCGAATCCATCGAACTGTTGCTGTGTGAACAATCGGAAGCAAACCTGCGGCGAAAATGCGAGAATTCTCTGGTTAAACAGTTATAAAGGTTTCTGTTCCTCAGGTGATGATCATATCTAATGTTCGCCCAGCTTATGATAAATTCAACGCTTGCATATGCAAAAAACACACTTTCGAAAATGTTATTTAAAATATCAAATATTTCTTCTAAATTAAATGGAACAACTAAAATATAAACAGACATTATTTCTAGTTTTTAGAAATATTATTTAGCCGCAGGGAAAGCTGAGAAACTTGCACTATTTTTCCACTACTATGTGATATTATGATAAAAAATAATTGTAAAGTAAATATAAAAATTATTGAATTAAGGGACTTCATTTTTTTGTTAATAAAGTTTGTAGCTATGCTAATTTTTAATGTTTACTTATCTTAAATTTGCATAAGTTTTGAACTATATTTGAAGTATTTTTTTGCCTAAAAGATCTGTGTTCACTACTATTATAAAAATATGTATGTTTTAATGATAAAGCGTTCCAATTCAAGTCTAAAATTACAAATTACAAATGAGAGACTTACGCCTGGTCCTGTGCGTCCGGCACGACCTTTGCGCTGCTCCGCCGATGATTTGGATACCCAGAACTCCTTGAGTCGCTGTCCCTTGCAGCTGGCATCGTAGCTCATCTCTTTCACCTTGCCGGAGTCAATGACAAAGCGCACACCGTCAACGGTCAGCGACGTTTCGGCAATGTTCGTGGAGACGATGCACTTGCGCATGCCATCTGGCGGATAGTCAAAGACCTTGTCCTGCTCGGCGAGTGCGAGTCCGCTGTGGAGCGGCAGCACCAACCAGCAGCTTTGTTCCTTGGCATATTCTTTAACGGCCTCGCAAACACTGTCGATCTCATTGACGCCGCTGACGAAGATGAGCACATCGCCACGCTCCGTGCCTGACAGAAGGAGAGATTAAGATTGAGTACACATTACTTAAATGGGATATTGTTATTGATTTGGGGCACGTACTCGGATACTGTTGGTCAATGAGAGAGAGCACTTGAACAAATGGCGCCGGATCGAAACGCACACCTTGCGAACGCTTGCTGCCAGTTGCTGTGGCCTGACCTGCCTTTAGCTCCAGCGCCGGGGGCGGCATGTAGCGCATCTTGATAGGAAACAGTCTGCCGGGCACCTGCAGCAGGCGTGCGCCCTCCTCCTTGAAGAAGTTATGGAACAGCTCCACATTGATGGTAGCCGACATAAGTATAAGCTTCAGCTGCGGCTTTGCGCGCAGCAGACACTTGGTCACGCCCAGCAAGAAATCACCAAAGAGATTGCGCTCATGGATCTCGTCCAAAATGAGAACATCGTACTGTTCCAGATTGGCGGCCACTGCCAACTGCCTCAACAGCAATCCTTCCGTTATGAACAAAATGTGTGTATTCTGCGTCTTGTTGCGCTCGAAGCGGATTTGGAAGCCCACCTTGCTGCCATAGTCATCCAGTAGCTCGTGCGCCACACGCTTTGATAGCGTCACGCACGCTAGACGACGCGGTTGGGTGCAGGCTATCAAAAAGAGAGGATTGCAAATCAGTTATCAGATACGTCTAACAACCAAAGAGTTCAGATTTTGGCCAGGACAAACCGAAGGGGTGCAGCTGGATTTTAAACTGAGGGATTAGTTCGTATAGACAAAAGACAGATCAAACAGAGGAATACACATAATTGATATGGCTCTATCTCATTTGAATAAGCTATATTTATAATTGACTAGCTTTGCTTTGCGTAGAGTTGAATTTGACTTGCCTATGCTGCGATAGCCGAACTCGTACAGAAACTGTGGCACCTGTGTGGACTTGCCGCAGCCTGTGTCGCCTGCAACAATGAGGACACGCGACGCGTCCAGCGAGCTGCGCAAATCCTCCTTGAACCGTGCAATGGGCAGCGCACGTTGGGCCTGACGCAATTTCTTGATGCGATTGAATTTTTCTTTTTGCTTAAAGTCCAGGTAGATGAGCACCAACTGCAGGAATTGTGACTGCAGCTCATCGCTGCTACTGCTGCTGTTGTCACGCAATAGCGCCTCCTCGTCCAGCTGCAGTGAGAGGTGCTTGCCCTTGTGATATGGCTGCGGCTGTGTGTGCTCAAAATTGGTGAGCAGCGGCGGCAGCACCGGCTGCCCAATGCTACGCAGCATGGATTCATATTTGTTGACAAACTTCCAGAAGTCCGACTCGTTCTCGACGAGGCTCAGCTGGTGGCGGCCTTTCGTTAGCAGCAGGCCGCGCAGCGTCGCCTTGTGATCCAGAAAACTAAACTCAACCAAATTGAGCGACTGTCCTGCGGTGTTGCGCCGCATATTGCTCACTTTGCTTGATCTGCTGCTCATTTTGAACAGTAAACAAACCGAGTTGCCGGCCGAGAGGTAAACTAACCGTTTATCGCTATCGAAAGACGATAGGCGATGAAAACAGCTGTGCCAGCGCTATTCAATTAGATTTATGTATTTATTTGTATAGCTTGTGACAATGCTAAATGAAACGAAGGGAAACAAAACAGCTTAATTCTACCACATTGCACGCTGCACGCCCGACAGCTTATTGTAGTCCGCCAAGTGACGCCACACGATTCGACTGAGACGATATTTGTGGACCACTCCGCGCGGACGTGACGTAAGCGCGCAACGTTCTCGCACACGAACCAATGATGAATCCCTTGGGAAGGCGGCAATCTCTGCGTCGGCCACCTCACGCAGCTCAATGGGCAATATGTCGTTCTTGCGTAGCGAGTTTACCCGCAAACGTTCCTTGGCATGCTCGCTGACGCACTTGCGCCGTTTCACATCGCGAATCATTCGCCAGTCGGCGTATTTTGTGCGCACTTGCTGCAACTGCAAATATCAAATATATATATATTTATAATATAATTGGAGAAATTCTTATATTAGAGGAACTTACGCCACAGCCGGCGATTTGCACACTTTGGCAAACATAGCTCCCAAGTCTGGCCAAAGAATTCATGTTCAATATTTACTCGGGAATTGCTCCAAAACGGTCACAACTAGCTTTGATATCGATATTTTGTCAGGCGATGGTTCGATATTCGAGCAGAGCATTATCGATATGCCATTTCTGCTTGACAGCTGATGTCAGCTTTGGTGAGCACATATAATATGAACTTTTCTTCGAGTCTGGAAATATACGAAGCAAAAGAACGTGTGTGATAGCGTTTATCCATTAAATATATAGACTGACAGTCCCACATTAACGCATTACATTTGTTTTAAGTAATAATTCAAAAGATTTACATAACAAGTGCTTACCCGCTGTTGCAGCTGCTTCTTGCCACTTGGACAGTGGCACTCAGCTGTGATCCCATTGCCTGTGTGCGGACCGATACGAAAAATTTATAAAATCAAATTGACTATTAAGTTAATTAAAAAGTAAGTATTGCATTGAATCTAGCAAATGTGCGCCACCGTTGGGTCCAACTGACTAACTGCGTTCTGTGCAAATGATATAAATCGAATCGCTCCCAATTGCCATTCAAATCGGTGCGCGAACACATGCTGCATGAGTATATTGCGTTAATGTTGCTGTCTCACCGTCAAGACGAAATTTTGCTCGTGCTCGCGGTATATTTTACCCATAGAAAATATATATATTTTTAACGCCGTGTGTGTGTTTTTTTTTTTGTGCGGTGTGCCTGGGTCAAAAATTATAATCGCACGCTTAACTAATTACACTATAATAACAATATTAGCTCCCCCTCTTAGCGAACAGAAGAATTTTCAATCCGGTGCAAAAGTAGCAGCTGAAGAAGAAGCAGCAGTAGCAGCAGAAGCAGCAAACTTCGAAGATGCCTTCCAGCGAACCACTGCCGCCCAAGGAGGCTGCGCTCTTCCGTAAATTACTGGTAAGCCCACAAATACAAATATATATATATATATATATGTATATATGTATATATGTATTAACCATCTGCATTCTGTAATCCCCTAATCGCCGGCTACATTTCCAACAACTGCTGTCATGCATACACACATACACACACACACACACACACACATACAAGTACACTTACACACTTACAAACTACACACACACACCAACGCACACACAGGTTATCATGTGCTTTTTCGTTGCGCCTATTTTTGGCATTACAGAAAAACAACGACAATGCAAATCACTGGTTACGATTCCAATTGGAATTAGTAATGTGTTGGTAACGGTTGTTACTCCTTACCCCAAAAAGGTTTCGCTGATGCAAAAACAATCGTCTGTTTTTGTTGTTAAGCTCGTCGCATAACCTCAAACTTTGATTGAATCGAACGAGCGAGCCGGGCGACAAGAGGGGTTAGTTGGTTGGTTGGTTGGTTAGTTGGCTGCTTTGTAGGTTGGTTGGTCGGGCGCCCTTTTTACGCTGATTGGCAATTGTTAGTGCGCTCGATCACACAATTGATCGACATTTGATCTATTTCCACACAATTGTCGCTTATCATATTGAGAGCATTAGTTCCAAAGGTACACAAAAATTGCAATGTCCGTCAAATACATAAATAAATATATATGTATATATATATATATGTATATATATATATATGTATATTATATGTATTATGAATTGGATTAACTTTAACACCACTCCAAATGCACTGAATCCATTCACTTTCAAGAAGAAGACCACAACTCCCGTCACTCAAAAATCAATCGAATCACATTTAAAGAAGTTTATAAATATATAAAAATACATATAAATGTAGAATTAATAATTAGTTGGCATTCCGCACCCGCACAGAAATGCTACGAAATGAAGCAGTACAAAAACGGCCTCAAGCTGGCCAAGCAGATACTCTCAAATCCCAAGTTCACGGAACACGGCGAGACTCTGGCCATGAAGGGGCTAACGCTGAACGGATTGGGTCGTCGCGACGAGGCCTACAAGTATGTGCGCCTGGGTCTGCGCAACGATCTGCGCTCCCATGTCTGCTGGCATGTGTATGGCCTGCTGCAGCGCAGCGACAAAAAGTATGATGAGGCGATTAAGTGTTATCGCAATGCGTTGAAATGGGAGAAGGATAATCTGCAGATATTGAAGGATCTGTCGCTGTTGCAAATACAGATGCGCGACCTTGAGGGCTACAAGGAGACACGCCATCATCTGTTCGCGCTGCGACCCTCGCAGCACGCCTCCTGGATTGGCTTCGCCATGAGCTATCATCTGCTGGGCGACCACGAGATGGCCAACAACATTCTCGAGACGTTTAGCCAGTCGCAGACGTCAATTGTAAGTAAACTCGGTAACACATTCAATTTGAATGCTCCGCTTAACACTATCTTTGTCTCGATTAAAATTTGTTAAACAGGAGCCCCATGACTATCGCCATTCGGAGCTGTTGCTGTACCAGAACCAGATACTCATCGAATCGTCGCATCTGCAGCAGGCTCTCGTTCATCTGCTCAAGTACGAGCCGCTAATTGTCGACAAACTGGCTGTGCGCGAAACTCTTGGCGATTTGTATATTAAGCTGGATCTGCACGAGATGGGAGTGCCCATTTTTGAGTCACTCATCCGTCGCAATCCGGAGAATGTGCTATACTATGAGCAATATATGGTTGCGCGTCGTGTCAGCAGTTCCAGCGATATTGTCTCCGTTTATCGTGAGTTCCAGGCGGAATATCCTCACGCCCTCTGCCCACGTCGCCTGCCCCTGAATATTGCCAACGGCGACGAGTTTCGTGTGGTTGCCGATGAGTATTTGCGCCGTGGCCTACGCAAGGGTGTACCGCCGCTGTTTGTTAATGTGCGTACACTGCATCAGGAGGCGGACAAGGCGGTCGTTATTGAGTCCTTGACGCTGCAATACTTTGAGAATCTGACGCGCTCCGGCCACTTTTCGCGCGAAGACGCCGATGCCGGTGTGCCCGTCGAACCGGCCTCGGCGTTGGTCTGGACGGCGCTATTTCTGGCGCAGCACTATGATTATATGCGTGACACAGACCGTGCCTTGGAGTACATTAATGCGGCCATCGATCATACGCCAACGCTGATTGAGCTCCTCATCACGAAGGGTCGCATCTTCAAGCATGCCGGTGATCCGGTCGAGGCATACGTTTGGCTCGAGGAGGCACAGAGCATGGACACGGCGGATCGGTACGACATACGACATGCATACTTAGATAGATAGTCATCTAATACAATAATGTGATATATCTTTTGCAGCTATATCAACTCGAAATGCGCCAAGTATATGCTGCGTGCGGATATGGTGATTGAGGCGGAGGAGGTATGCGCCAAGTTTACGCGCGAGGGCGTCTCACCCATGGACAATCTGAATGAGATGCAATGCATGTGGTTCCAAACGGAATGCGCTATGGCCTTTCAGCGAACGGGCCGATGGGGCGATGCGCTGAAGAAGTGCCACGAGGTGGATCGTCATTTTGCTGAGATCATTGAGGATCAGTTCGATTTTCACACGTATTGCATGCGCAAGATGACGCTGCGCGCGTATGTGGGTCTATTGCGTCTTGAGGATGTGCTGCGTCGTCATCCGTTCTACTTCAAGGCGGCCAAGTGCGCCATCGAGGTCTACATACACTTGTACGACAAGCCCCTCAAATCAGAGACAACGATTGAGGAAATTGATATCGGTGAGTAAAACGGCGAGAAAACAAACACAAACACACACACACACACAAACACAAACAAACAAACAAACAGAAGAACACACTGACAGATGTATATTGTATACAGAGAACCTGCCGCCATCGGAGCTGAAGAAGCTGCGCAGTAAACAGCGCAAGGCCAAGAAGAAAGCCGAGTTGGAGAGCGCACAGGCAGCGCAGGCGCAGGTGAAGCGTGAACAGCATCAGAAATCGAAGCAGCAGGCCAATCAGGAATCCGATCCCGATGCTCCACAACTGGATGAGCTAATACCGGAGAAACTGGAGCGGACCGATGAGCCACTGGAGAAGGCCATTGAGTTTCTAAAGCCGCTACAGCAATTAGCCAAAGAGAACAGTGCGACGCATTTACTGGCCTTTGAGGTTTACAATCGGAAGAATAAGTTATTGCTAATGCTGCAGTCGATACAGCGTGCGCGGGCCTTGAATCCGGCGCATCCGGTGCTACATAGCTGTATTATACGCTTCATGAAGGCGCTGGCCAGCGCCCAAAAGCAGCAGCCGTTCAACGTGCACGTGCAGAAGGTGCTGGATAAGGCCACCAAAGAACTGATAGGCACCAAGACGCCACAGCAGCTGAACGATGAATTCATTGCCAAGCATCATGCTTCTTCCATATTGCATTTATACGAAGGCGCACGTGGCCTTTACGAGCTGGATCCCAGCAAAAAGGACGCAGCCATCAAGCTCATCACCGGCTTTAATCTAAGCAAGCTGCGATTAGAGGTGCGCATCGAATCAATTAAACTCTTGCTCTGTTTCTAATCTTTCGGTTTTATATTGTGTAGGAGGCAATCAAGATCTACACGGCGTTGCGGGACGGCGATGTGTTTGGTGACTGCGAGAAGGAGGCGGAGGAATATAAGCTGAAGTGTCAGCAACGCTTCCAATACGCTCGCATCTTTCGCAATATCGAGGAGTTGGAGGCACAGCTGCTGGAGAAGGAGGCAGCCAAGCTGCGTGCCGAGGAGGAGCAACAGCAGCTCAATCATCTCGATTCGCATGAGACGTCAGCGCCGTCGGCGCCAGTGTCGGTTATGGCAGCGTCTTAGAAGCGACCAAGCAAACAAGACTGCCACAACAACAACAACAACAACAACTGCAACAAACCTTACAGCACCAACAGCAACCAGATGAACAGCAATAAGCTTATCTCTTTAAAGAGCAACACCAACAACAACATCAACAACAACAAACATAAATAAAAAGAAACACTATTAACAACAACAACAACAACAAAAACAATCAGAAGAAAACAATGACAAAGAAGAGAGTTGGTTGAATCATCCTTATGATTCCTTATGGGGGTGTCTCCAGAGGAGCTTTATTCGGTTTAAACCATCAATCATCATTATCATTATACACACACACACATACACACACACACATACACATACAGACATATATATATATATACACACACACACACAGAACAATCTTATGATTGTCATATAGAAAATAGCGCAGAATTGGTTTGTGCAAGCGAGACGGCATTGTGACAGAGACAACAAAACCACACAAACAGCATACACGTATACACACACACACACACACACGCGCATACATACTTTTATGTATAGTTAGCAGAACAAACAAAAACAGGAAGGAAACATAAAAGCTTAAAAAAATAATAATAAAAAAAAAAACGAAACAAACTTGTTATAGAACTTTTTACATTTTATAAACTATAAAATTTTCAGTTTTCTTTTTTTTTTTGCTTTTTTTTACACTAACAAGCGAAATGTATATATATATATATAACGATTTATAATTATATTCAAAAATGAACACAACTATTGTAACAGTAACTTATATGTGGAAAACAAAAGAAGAAGAGATTAGGCGCTCAAATCCAATACAATTGTATTCCTTAGTTAATACATCTGATGACTATGAAGTATTCAATCTTTACTTTAATATGGCAGCATTCAGCCTTTAATTTGAAGGCAATCTTGACAATTATCATCTAGCATTGCTTACTTTAGCGATTCATCTATGAACTAAGTGGAACATTTGTAACGATTTAAGCAATACGACTGCAGTTGCGTAAGCAATATCAATCTTACCTGTTTACATTTAGTTCGAGTCCAGATCAAACAGTTTACAATTGGCCTAGGACTTGCCAACCAACGACATGGCGAGAAGATATTCAGATTGGCGACAGCTGTCGAGACACTATTATTGCAGCCACATTTACAGATGCAGCTAGATTGATCAGATCGAAATATTCCTATTAGCAGAGTAAACGTAGAATATAATTCATTTCACATTTTTATATTCACACAGTTTAGCACACATTCTAATTTCGAATTTGTATATAGATCGAATGCCACTTTTTTTGTTTTCAAATATGTCTGTAGATCTTAATTTGATACCATTTTTTTGCCTGTTATATTCACTCGCACATAGATAGATATACATACATAAATATAGAGAGAGCAAAGCTTAGCAAAATAGTTTCAGCAAATCTAATTGCGTTTTCTCGTATATATCTTTTTATATCTTTTTATCTTTTTAATCCCTATTGACTGCAATTTTCGATTAAAAAATACGTTTTTAGTTGATAGCACAGTATTCCAAGAGTGCTCTGAGAAAATAGTTGTTTTTTATATTATTTTAAGTTACAAGCTGTAGGTCAGGGGTGAACTAGGCATAGACAGTGACCTTTAAATTCAATCTTAATGACTACGGATTGGAACGCATCGTTTGTCAATTACTGATCAGTATAGTTCCCTTTAACTTTCTTTTAACTTTGTGCACAAAACTACAAAAATTATTTGAATGTATTTCATTTTCTATGATGTGAATAAGTACAAACATTAACGAGTTTTCTACGAATAAAATATGAAATTCTATAGTCAGCAGAGAATGGCTTGAGTACATTTTTGATCAATATAAAAATAACAAAATATGTATTCAGAATATACAAAATGTTCTTATATTTGGGGGAGAATTTGAAAATTATATTCTTAATTTTGAATAAAAATGTACATGTTGCAAAATCATTCCTATTTTTTTCCATAGTACAGTGGTAATCTTCTGAACTTCGCTAGGTCATCGATATGAATCCAGGTTCAAGTATAATGTATATATAGATATGGTAATTTATGGCTCAATATTTTATGCTTATATTAAATCACCTGTTGATTTCTTTTTTTAGAATGGTATATGCATATTTTGGGATCATAAACGTATGCCTTCATATATTTCATAGTAAAGGGCAACAAATCGCAAAATGTATTCTTTCTTTCTAAAGATATATACATATATATATATAAACAATTTTGTTCTTTTGTTTGCACGCATAAATATTTAAATATAAGAACTGAGAAGACAATAAAAATGCCTGCAATTCCCTTTGCAAGGGTCCTGGCCAGGATGAGTGTTATTTTGGGGCAGGCCAGAGGAGCGACGGGTGCAACTGGATGGTATAAAGAACAGGTGCAGCAATGCACAAAAGCATTTTAAGCATATGAAACACTAAATGATTCGCACACGTGCCAAAAAACGACGACAAAAGCTGCCAGTGCACAGTGGAACGAAACTTATTTGTGTGTCGACATAGAATCTTCTTTTATATTCATAAGTATAGCCAAACAGTGCTCAGCTTTTTGTTTCTTTCAAAATGAGCAAAAAAAATATTATAAAGAATTTGATATCTTTGGAACGTTTCTTGACTTCCTCAAGAATATGATAGAGATATTGCAAGCAACCTAACAATACATTAGTAAGTAATTAAAAGCAAGCAAAGTTGCTGCAAATAATATTTGAAGCACTGTGCTGAATGCTGTCCTGCATGGCTTGTAAATTATATAGTCGGTTGGCCGCGCGACAAGCGGCAAGTGGCACTCATTTTGCACCGCTGAGCCTGCGGTGACGGTGACGGTGAAGGGGCGTTGGCAATGCAGTCGGGGATGGATTCAGGGGTGGCTTCATTCTGCCCAGCCACTCCAGCTCCACTTCCGTACCGGTTTCATATACTTTGAGCGCACGAAAATTGTTGACAGTTGCAACGGGTAACTGGGACTAGCCCAAAAAGATCTGCATAAAAGTAAAGGTTAATGATAAAGAAGGACTAAAATCAAAAAGTGTATGTTTGATAAAAGTATCTATGGAACACCAAAGTCTGTGTCGATAACAATAATACAGCTTTTAAGTTTCATTTTTTTTTAGCAATTTTTTGTTTATTTCATTTACATAGATAATGGTAAACCAATTCTAGTTTAATCTTTTATTTTGAATCATCGATGTAAAATATTTATCTATTGAATGTATCTTTACAAACTTGGTTTTGCCAGCCGACTCCACGCTCCAAAATGGACGACTTTTGTGGACGACAATTCCATTGTAATGTTTAGCTTACCCCATGAACACTTTACAAACACAATTAAATTATACTATTAACAAGTATTGATTCCATAGGCTATCATTAAAAAAGTTCTTCTATGCACCCCTACAAGTATGCAACATTTATTTGATCGACCATTTATGGAATTCGTTTTTAAGCTGACTGCCTATTCTTAAGAATTTTAAAGCGTTATTTATACACCGAAAAAATGAGAAAAATTTAAAAAATTGCTCAAATTATGCCAATTTATAAGACCATTCTTATGTCCTCTGGATAGGCAAGAGTCCTTATCATGCTGATTAAAACATAAAATATCAAATATAAACAGCTGAAATAAGCTTAAAGAAAAGCACTCACACACACACACACACACACACACACACACACACACACATATACACACACACCCATAAAGCTTGGTTGTAGTGGACAAAGTGGACAAAGGACAGCAAAATCATGCCTGTAGTTTCCGAGAAAACAGGACCTTTCGTCTGTCAACTCGTTTCCGTTCGTTCTACCAGTGAAATGTGCTTGAAAAATAAGCAAGGATGTGCCTGAGTTAGACGTGTTTTTTTCTGGTCAGCTGTGCGAAACTAAAAGTTTACTGAAAATTTAAATTTGCTTTTAAATCGAATTGATGCATTTGCATCTAACAGATACTTTTGCATTTGAAATTTACCCTTAAATCTTGCAGCCACAGATACTTTTGCGTGTATCAGTGTTTTCGCTTATCAGTTGGCTGGATGTGCAGGGTATGTATCGCTTCTATCATTTACAATATAGACTTGCCCATGTCATTTGTTATTTAGAGTTTGCCGTTATTATTATTTTTTTTTTTTGGTGAGCTTTTAATCATTTTTAAACAACAATTCGAGTGGCGTGTCTGCACATATGTGCGCGTGTGTGTGTGTGCTGTGTGTGCTGTGTGTGCTGTGTGTGTGTTGTGTGTGTGTGCCAAAAGGCAAAGAGCTGCACACACATAAATACGTTGGCAAGTGGCACTCAACACACAAAACACACTCAAACTCGCACTCACACACGCGTAAGCAGAACAGAAGTTGCTGAATACAAAAAAGTGTTGCATACCCAAAAGGAGCCGCCTTTGCTGCTGACGTCGCCGTCGCCCTCGCAGTCGCAGTCGCCGTAGCCCTCGGCGTTTGCTGGCACACAAAAGCACTTGAGAATTTATTTTTAACGCATAAAGTGCAATGAGTGACCGTCTGTCTGTCTGTCTGACCGACCAACCGAACTTGAAGAAGCCCATTCAGTGAACTCCACTCAACTACCATCTACCATCCCCCATCCCCCATCCCCATTTACCAGCACCTCTTCTCCATATCTCTGACAGTTAGCAAGCCCGCTTTTCGCTTCCTGTACGGAAATTTTCATATTTGTTTAATTGACGCCGCCATTCGCCAATTCGACTGAATTATGTTAAGGCACTGAAAGAGTTTAAGGCCGAACCTGATTAGGCTAAAGCAGTGCTAAATAAGAATTTTAATGGGCAGTTCGCATTCCTACAAAGTTCTAACTTTCCTTAAATTTACAATCGGAGTTTCTTACAATTCGATTAGATAATTTGAGCTATCCACATTATATGTTTCCATAAAGTACATTTGATTGATATTGTATGTGAATTGTGAGATTTCACGCATGACAGAAAGTCAATAAATCCCAAGAAATTGGCAAAAGATACTCTTTATCATAGAAATTAAATCTGAAGTTATAAATACCCTAATTGCTGTTATTATTGCGAATGTTTACTGTACAGTTGTGTATGCATAGTGTACATGAAAACATAACAACAACATTCTGAATGAGCTCTCTTTCATTCTTTCTCTAAGTTTATAAATCAGAGTAAAGATTGGCATAATTAGGCATTCAATTGCATTCCTTCTGCAAAGACAGTCCAAGGTATCAATAAACGAACATATGTGACTAATCTCTATCGGAAACTGCTCGTGTTCTCAATGGTCATGGACCCAGTGTTTCAACAACTAAGCCGGCACCCAAAACCCCAACCTTTCAACGCTAATGTGTTGCAATTTGCTGCGGGCTCTTGAGAAGGGAGCGAGAGAGAGAGTGAGAGAAAGCTCAAGAAGCGTTCGCAGAGAAATCGATTTGTTGTTTCTCTATAAAGTTGTAAATCTATGAAATGTGCACTAAAAAATACTTTCGCAATTCTTACAGCTACTGTTGCTGTTGCTGCTGCTGCTGCTTTGTTGTTACTGTTGTTGTTCGTTTTCATTTTGGGAGCGCAACACGAAAAGTTACGCTAGTTTATGAAAAAGTCTTTGAACTGTCAAACTGTCCAATTTGTAGATAAAGTTGCGACGCGCCACATTACCGTCAAAACCCCTCTCTCCAGTCCCTACAACTTTGCTGCTGCTGCTGCTGCTTGAGCTCTCATTTAGTTCGCTTTTGTTGCCCATCATCTGCTTCTTCTTGTTATTTTTGAGTTTGCACTTTTTCTCGATTTTTCCCCCCTTTATTTGTGTGTGTGTGTGTGTGTCATGCTTAAAGTTTGTGTCTTTAAGGTGAAAAATCAAAGTTTTTAGGGCAACATGCTGTCCAAAAAGAAGCAGCATACTTTTAGGCGCGCAACCTCTACACACACACACACACACACACTCTCACACACTCTCACACACTGTCACACACAGTAGCACAAGAGTCCTACGTGTAGCGGTAACATTATGGAAAAGCTTTTGCGAAAAGTTGATTTCAATATAAGTTTTACATTTTGCCCCTTAAGTTGTATGTAATGAGGCACATCGACAGCGAGTGGCTGCTGCTGATCGGATGGCGGCGGTAAGTTGTTGGAAATGCTGGATAGAGGACCACACGCATTCACTCGATAGCTATTTGGCATTAAACTCGCAAACTTGATTAAACGTGTCGGGGCCAGCTATTAAAAGTTTCGTAACTTGATCCGAGTAGTTTTGCAAGTGTTGAGATTATTGTAGATTAAAATGGGTGGCACAAATTGATCCAGCAATGCCTTCCTTCCTCCTCCCTCCTTCCTCCTTCCCTACCCATCTCACAGAGTATAGCAAATCTCAATTTGAGTGCACTTATCACTTGCTTAAAGGACTTCAAGTAAAAAAGGCATCTTTATCTTTGCATTTAACGCTCGTTCAATAGTTTGAAGGATTTCCTTTTAGTTGCTAAAAAGTTATGCTATTCACAATGTTTTCACCATTTTTATGCACATTGTCCCACTTACAACCTGTCAGAAAAGCAAGGATGGAACTCTTTTTATGGGCAATTCAAGTTTTTAACTTTGCAAAATAGTTGAAACTAATATTTGCAAAATCGACAATATTTAATTGCTTTCATGCTATTACTGGCATTATGTTGAAATTTGATCTTTGTTGAGAGCTTTAAAACAAATCAACCGATCATCTAAGTGCAACTTGAGGCAAGCTGAATCAAAAAAGGTGCTCTAATCCGACAATGATGAAGTTGGTGTTGGGAGAGTAACGACTTATAATACCCTGCGCATGGACTTTGAACAAACAATTTCATAGTTGGCGTAAGTTTGTAAAGCGTTTTCAATAAGTTGGCAGCAGCAGCAACGGTTTTGGGTTTTCGGCCAAACTTCTGCTGCTGTTGCTGCAACAAGCTGCAAGCAGCAAGCAGCAACTTCAGTAATTTGCGCATGGCCCTCAAAAGTAGGCAACAGCAAGATGAGATGGAGAGTCCGTTTGCATGTTGCTGTCCTTGCTGGTATTGCTTCACATGTTCTCAACTTTGAAAATACTTGGCTGATGTCATAATTACCGTTTTGCTTCCGGTCCGCTCTTTAACCGCTCTGGCGCTTAACATGCAAAACACAGTTGCCAAATCTGTGCAATATTTGGCCAACGATTTTTAGACAAGCACAAACTGACGCCCTTTTGCCGCAAATGCCACAGGGTGCACTGGGTGTAGAGCGTCGCACAGCTGCCATTCATAAAATGGTCGACGCCCAGCGGCACTTTTGCTGCTGCATCGCCAAATTATAAGCAGTAAAGTTTGATTATCATCACGCACACACACACATAGATATACACATATAAATCAGTGTACATGTATGTACCCGGGGCGTGGCAGTCGTAAAATTTGTGTCATGCAAAATATGGATTTCAAAATGAATTTATGCGCATTTGTATTGCTGCGGTTGCTGCTGCTGATGCTTAATGCTTAATGCTTAATGCTGGCTTCTCCCTTACCCCAACCAGCCACTTCTTTATCATTCTCACTGCCAGCTCGTTTTAACCGCATTTTGGTAAATTCTCGCTCGATTCGGTTAAGGGGGGCGGCCCTCAGCTACAATTTTGGTCACATTTTAAAGCTTGTTGCGTATTTATTAAAATTTATTGGCAAATATAAAGCGCTTATATGAGTTGGCCGAGCGTTTAATGCCGATTTCACGCTTGACTGATTATCGAGGTAAACCAAATATCAAAGCAATCGCTTAGAACTCACCCCGGACTGCCCCCGGACCGCCACCGAACAGCGAGTTCGGTCCGTCAAAGTTAAATAATCCTTGCGGTCATTGAAAGCGACTTACACTAAGCTGTTGCGACAGGCCTCAGGGACTCAGACTCAGTTTGAGTTCGAGTTTCAGGCTTCATTGAAATAAGAAATTTAATGAATACCGATTATATAGCAGTCAGTGACATGATGTTTATATTTACTTCAATTTGTCATCGCATCGCTGGATCGAAATAAGTAGTACTACGACTCTACGTAAAAGAATGAAATAAAAAATGAGTTTTTTTTCTTTTTTTTTTAATTCGTCTTTTTATTTATATTTATATTTTATTTTAATATTTTATGTGTTAGGAAAACAATGCAAAATAATATGAAACTTATGTATAAGAACCCTTTTTGTTTTTTTGTTTTCTTCTTTTTTATCGATCGTAATTGATTACAAATTACAGATTACAGTTAGTTAAAATTGTGTTAAAATTAATTGATGTATTATGTTTTTACTTGTTGTTGTTGTTTTTTTTTGTTGTTGTTGTTGTTTTTGTTTGTTGTTCTTGTTAGTTTTCATTTTGATTTGTTTGCTAATTTTTAAGAGTTTAGCAACTGATTTATTCACCATTCTAATGCTTGCAAAAGAATATTTATTTTTTTTTGTATTTTTTATTTTGCATTTGTCGAGATCTTTCCTTTCGATTCTGTGGCGCGCTTGTAAAAAATTGCAAACGAAATTCACAAGAAATTGGTGTGTAAAAAAATTTATTACATTTAAATTTAAATAATTACTTGAAAAAAAAAAATTCATAAAAATGTTTATAAAATATTTAATACTTTTTTGATGCTGATGCGAATCAAATTTCCTTTTTGTTTTACTTTTTTTTTATTAGGAGAAATTTTGCCGCAGTTGTTGGGTGGGGAGAATGGAAGAAGGGGCACGGATTCAGGGGGCAAGTATGCGGCGGTAAACACAATAAATGCACTAGTCGCATGGGTTTAACTTGGTCCAGTTAAACTACTTAGTGCCTTGGTTTATACACAAAAATAATTATATATATATATAAAGTATATTTAATTCAAATAATATTAATATACGTCAAATAATATGAACCGAAATTCTTTACTGAGCTTTACCCATGTGTCTCCAGCTTCGGAGCGTTGCATTATGTCACTTACAGCAACTTAAGTTATATATATATAAACTGAAGATAAAATAAAGATCGGTTATCTTTGGCATGCCGAAGATTAAATAACTTAGCAGAGTTTCACGACTGGCTGGGAACTGAATATTTGACATTTTTGTAGTTGTTATTGTATCTGAAAGGGTCGCATATATGTCTCTGCCTATCTCGTCTCATCTTTCTACTGATTGTTCAGATGGCAGCTAAATGATATAGTACCTGCTCCAATTCACTGCCTCCAGCAAAAAGACTGAGGAATTTCTGCTTATTTAAAATAAGGATCTACAAAAATGAAGACAGACGGACATGACGGTTGGTAGGTAGTGGTGCTGATCAAGAATATATATATATATATATATATATATATATATATACATGTATACTTTATGTATGGGATTGGAGACGTCTCCTTCATGACAAAATTATAATGTGAATGTGTGTTTGTGTGTGTGTGTGTGTGTCTGTTAAGCTCTTTTAGAATGCTGTTGGGTTAGCAGAGGAGGAAGCTGTTGTGGGGGACAACAACAGCACAGGGTGTCTCGTGCTGCTAACATTTGGGAATTGAGTTTTTGCAACTGTACCTGAAACTACTTTAGCTATGCATATATTACTATTATTTTCATATAGTTTTTGTTTTTTTTTGGTGTTTTGTTTTTTGTTTTTTTGTTTTGTAGACATTTAATTTATCAAGTAAGTTTCTTAAACATTGTTTTGCTCATATATTGAATTGTGTTTTGTTTAGAAATATACCTTATCCGTTGTCGCTGTTGCAGTTGTACAGCATTAGTAGTCAGTGTGTAGTGTAGTGTAGTGTTGTGTAGTGTTCAGTAGCGTTGTGTAGTGTTGTGTAAGTTGTGTAGCATGTACAGCTAGTGCCTAGACATACATAATTGCAGTTGAATTTGCGCCTTATGATCTTGTTTAAACATTTAAATTGGTAATTAGTTGTAACTGTAATTGGTATAGTTTAATGTAAATTTATTTAGTATTAATGTGTATATTCTTTTTGTTTTTTTTTTAATAGCTAGCAATTAATATTCTCTTGCTCAACACATATACATATGGTGGTTATACATATACATACATATACATATGTATTTATATACGGTGTATATATATATATATATATATATATATATATATATATATATATCAATTACATCATTATTGTTTTTGTTTTGTTTTTGTTTTTGTTTTCGTGTTTGTTAATTTCCGTTTTGCTTGTTTTTAGTTGCGAATGCAAAATAGTTAATTACTATTTAAGACTAATACACTTAGGCTCTAGGCATATACTAGTGCTTGTGTTTAGTATTAATCATGCTCAGATTTCATTTCATTTATTTAAAAAAAAATCTCAAAAAAAAAATATATATATATTTATATTATATACATACATATATTTGTATATACACATTTATGCAAATATACATACATATATATATTGTGGGATTTTTCTTGTACGATCTATGCCTAAGTAATTACTTGCCATATAATATATTTACGCTATATGTATATTTTCGTATGTGTATGTATGTATTAATAATTTACAATTTTATAAAATTTTCTAACAATATGCAATTATGTAAAGTGGATTTACTTCGACTTCGACTTCGATATCTTTCTTTCTTTCTTTTTTTCTTTTTTGTTTTTTCTTTTTCTTGTTGTTTGTTGCTTAAATGTTTTGTTGCGTCTTTTGAGTAAACATGTTTTGAATTTAAAACTTTCCTTTTTATGTTGGCTTGTTCTTTTTTTTCTTTAAATATATAGATAATCTTTATATATAGTTTGCTTAGCTTTAGCTTTTTTGTTTTGTTTTATATATAGTTTTGTATGTATACATATACATATATGTAATTTATGCATTTTTGTACCAAACTAACTAACTCTATGCAAAAAAAAAAAATTGGAGTAGTATATGGTTTATTTATGATTAAAATGGGATTTTTACATACTCTTGTGCTAATATGTACTCGTTTTGGGTTTTTACTTTTCTTGCTAGCTGCTAAAAAAAAGTTTAGCTGCTTGCCACACTGTGCAGCGTACTGTCCTTTTTTCTACGTTTTGTTTTTTTTTTGTTTTTTTATTTTTGCTGATCGCCCCATGCTGCATATTTGATGTATGCGTATTTCATGTTCGTCTTGTTTGATTTTGCTGTTGGTTTCTTGCTTCGTATTTTCATCGGTTTTAATTACTAAATTCTACATCAGTCGGTTTGGCACACAAGTCACGCAAACTGCGCGGACGAGAAACAGAAATGAGTCGCGCTCACAGGGCGAGTCGTGCCCAACAGCTGCAGCTGCAGCAACAGTAGCAGCAGCGACTGTTCACAAACAGCGTCTGTTAAATAATGCTGCTGCTGCTGCTGCTGTTGGTGTTCAACTTAACATGCGCTCAACATTAAGAGCAACAAGCAGCAACTTAACAGCGATCGTACACTGTCTGTTTTATGCTATGTCTTAACATAGCCGCGTTCTGTTAGCTATCTGCTATCTGCTATTTGCTGTTTGCTGTTTGCAGTTACTGTTATTGCTCGGTGTCTGTTACTGTTGCTGTTGTTGTCGCTGCTGTTGCTTGCTCATCATCATCATCATCCTCATCATCATCTTCATCATTTGCTGTTGCTAAAAAAGGCAATTGGAATTAATTGTAATTGCAATCACGTTCGCTGCTTGCAATTGCTAGACTAAACCTCGGTGCCATCCTCGCCCTCATCATCGAACAGCTGACTTGTGCTACCCTGTCCGCTGCGCGTCGCTGTTACCGACATTTTCTTCTTGGGCTTCGGCGGCGGCCTTGGTGGTATCTTTGCTATCTTTGGCGAATCGCCGCTATTATGCGTTGGCGACGCAGCCGCACCACTCGCACCACCCAACGACCCAGACGAGGGCGAGCCAAGACCGACACCAACACCGACACCAACACCAACACCGACACCGATGCCACTAATACTGGAGCCAGGCAATATCGTGATGCCATGATGTCGTGATGATGCCCCATAAAGTGGCTCCGTATCCGAATTGTACAAATGTTGCAGTTGCTGTTGTTGCTGCTGTTGCTGCTGCTGTTGTTGTTGTGCCTGCATTGCCTGCTGTTGCTGGATGAGCTCGTGTATCGGCTCGTAGATTTTGCTCGCATTGGCAGCCGATGCCACCGAGGTGAGACTGGGCGTGGCAGGCAGCGGACGATCTCGCATTGTGTATTGTTGCTGCTGCTGCTGCTGCTGCTGCTGTTGGGCACCTTGTGTGTTGCTCTGTCCACCCGTTGCCTTGTGCAGATTTAGTGTCGAATTGCCGCCAGCTGTGGTTCGTAGTCCCAAATTATCGTAGACCGGTTCCGCCTGCAGTTCAGCAGTTGTGGCTGTGCCCGTTTCGCTTGGATTGGGAGATGTGGGCGATTGAAATTCGTTAAGCTGTGTGCCATGATGGGATCCGGTTGCAGCCGCTGCTGCCGCCGCCGCTGCGCCCGATGTGCTTGGAGCCCAGCTGGGTACACGCGGCTTGCGTGGGATGGTCATGTATCCCTGTTTCATCACCACCGCTGTGGTGGCCGGCGAGTAGACAACGGGTGCGGGCAGAAAGGGGGATGCCGACGAGGACTGCTGATGCTGATGCTGCAGTGCAGCAGCCATCTGCTGCTGTTGCTGCTGCTGCTGCTGGTGCCGACTGTTCGCTGTCGCAATCAACGCCAAGTTGCGCGACTTGGGATGCTGGAGGGTCATGAAGCCATTGTGTGTGGCTGCCGCAATCGTTGTGGTGCCATAGATGCCATGAGGCGTCATGTGCGCGTAGACGGGACTGGTGAGGGGCGGGGGCGAGCGAATGCCGTAGATAACCTGGTCGGGTATGTTCGACTGGGAGGACTGCATCGAGGGCGAGGTGGGCGGCACACGGGCCGGGAATGCCAACAGATCGGGCGGCAAACTATTTCCATACGTATCATCCACATAGGTGTGACGTGATCGGGGCGTTGTTGTTGTATCCGATAGCGCCACCGAGTGCGTCTCATCGTCCCGCGAGTGGTTGGCTATAGAGGTTAACCCCGAAAGAAAGTGAATAAAACATTAGTTTATGCAGAGTTTCGAGCACTTCTAAATTGTCCTACAGCTTTGCGAAAGTCAACCAAAATAAACATTTCAAAAGTCCGTTAAAAATCGTATTTTATATTTGAATTTATTAAAACTGTCCCAATACTCGAACCTTTTTATTTACGGCAGTGTTTTTCTTTCTTTCTTGTTTTATACAACTATTGAGGATGTAATTATTAGTTCTACTACATGGTCTAGTCAGACGACATTCATTTTTAAATATATATTGTTCACCGAAGCGTTTTAGATTTCAAGTTGAACAACTCTTCTCTAGATTTAACATTCAAAATGTATTTTTAATGCGCTCTTAAATTTTTTCCTACTTTTGCTTATTTTAAAAGAAATGTGATCGTTTTTTTTTTGTTGGTAAAAACGCATGCCAAAAATTATAAAAAAATAATGACTTGTTAATTGTTTAGTTAATGCTTTCAATAATCCTTGAATGTATTGTAGAGCTATCCCCTTTCTAAAGGATTCATTATAATCTTGTTGCTAATGCCAAGCGCTATAAACTAGCATAACTAACCAAAAACTCGAGGGATTTGTCATGCGATTTATACCTTTTAGTGCTTGCTGTGTGTTGCCTATATTGTTTTTGGGGCATCTAAATATGATTCAATTCTGGAAATAAAAATTTCTCAATTTTTATATTCAGCTGGAAATTGTTGTATGTATTTTTGTATGCAGTTCAATTTTGATTAATAATTCTTTCCCATTTTACAACTTTTCAATGACTTTTGCGTTACTTTAAGCTGTTTGTTGCCCTAATCGAATCGACTAGAATCGAATCGAATCGAATCGAATAGAATCGTTGTTGATGTTGTTCTTTCGCTAAGCAATTGATAAATCAATGTCGATTGTTGAGTTAACTTTGCTGTTGTTGTGACTGGTGTTGGCAGTGTTGCTGTCTGCATTTTGGCACATGTCACTCTGATTGTTTTCGGCCAAAGCGCTCAATAAGCAACAGCATAAGCAACAGCAACAGCAACAGCCACAACAGCAACGGGCTAGTGAATGGACAGTGCATCAATTGCATTCAATTGGCTTTCCAATTGTCATTGCAATTCAATTGCCAATTGGAAATTTCAAGCAAACATCTCTCGATGGGTGTTTCTGGTTTTGCTCGATGTGTGTGTGTCTGTTTCTGTGTTTGTGTTTACCAGCGCGCTGGCGGCCAATGTTGCCAAATGCGGCGGAAGTAATAGATACAAATGTATCTGTATCTGTATCTGTATCTGTATCCGTGTGTGTATACATTCATATATGTATATATATATAGAGATATATATAGCTATATATATATATATATATCTATATATGGGCGCGTGTGTGTTTTGTGTTTGTATTAACGCTGCGAAAAATGCGAGTTAAATTGTCGAACTACTGCTCTGCACTCAACTGGAAATATTCGACAAATAGATCAAATGTGCAATTTGCACACACACACACACACACACACACACACACACACACACTGAGTTGAGCAAATAGACAACACGTTGCCGTTGCCATCCATTGTGAATGGATAAACAAATGCAGATGAGCGAAGGAAATTAAAATGTTGCACACGTTCAATAAACATGTCTCTCTTCCAATCTTTATCTCTATCTTCTCTCTTTTTTTTTGAATAAATACATTTTCGAAAAACAAAACAAAAATACATTGAGTAAGTTGACTTAGAGTAAGACACTTTCTGCTAAATTGAGTGCACATTGCAGCAAATGACTACGATGTTGCCTGCTGGGCGAGAGTGTGCCATCGATATCGATCTCGATATAGATATTCTGTGCACCTGTTCATCAACTTATTGTAGTATTGAGAGTATTATTGCATTACGACAGGCATACTCAACTCTATAACAAAGCTTCAATTGAAAAACTCACATAACGCTCAATCTTAAAATGCTGCTAATCTGCGCTCTTCTAATAATGGTATTCTAATCGATGTTGAAACAATTAATATATAATGCAGTTTTTTCTATTTTTTATCTGCCATCTAATTCAGACCTAATTCAGAATTGATTCCAAGAACTGCACAGAGGTATTTTATTTGCAATACGAGCATAGTTTAGAGGAACTTGTGTTAATGAACCGCATTGAATTGAAAAGCTGATATTTATTAGGGATGGCCCTAGAAAGTATATACTTTGTACATATATATATATATTTTGGTGTACCTTAATCACTTATTGCTTGCACTCGACTGCAAGTTGCTCTTACTTACCGTAGGCAGTTTCATCCAGGAGGGTTTTCTTGATCTCGTGTCCATCGTCGCCACCGTCGACGCTCTCGATGTCGGTGCGACGTGGGGGCTTCTCGACCGGGTTCACTTCGTTGAGGAGGCTCTTTTGCATCTCCATAATGACGGATCCCTCCAGCATGGAGCTGTTGTGTGTCTTATCGAGCTTGCACGAGATCAGGCCATCACCACTCATCATGGTGTTGTCCTTCTGGTAGGTCTTGACGCGACGACAGTACCAAAAGAGCGTCAGCACCAGAAAGATCAGCAGTATGAGAAATGTCGTCACAATAACGCAAATGACAAGAAATATGCTCGATTGCGGATCGCTTGTGGAGGCGCCAATGGCGCCACTGATGCCCAAGCCGCCGAGACCATCCGAGCCAGATGCTCCACCCATATAGACGCCACTGACCAGGAGCTGGAATTCGGCTTCTGCTTTGCCGCCGCGATTGTCGGCGACACAAATGTAGACGCCCTTGTCGGAGTTACGCACTCCATAGATGCGCAGCTCGGAAGTCATCACTTGAGCCGTCTGCTGATGTCCGCTCACCTGTTCCACGGAGTTGAGGATGCGTATGTGGAGATCATTGGGTCCCGGATTTAGCTGTCGCTTATTGTAGATCCAAGTGACATTGGGCCGTGGGGTGCCGACAATGCGGCAGGGTAGCGTAATGTTGTCATGATTTGCCTCGACAAAGGAGCGCACAGAGCCGAGGATGCGTGGCTGACACGCAAAGTTCTCTGAAGGCACCTCGCTCCACAGCTTGCCACGCAGCTGGCGTGGCTCCTGGCAGTCGGTTGGCGGAGTGTAGAGTCGTTTGGCAATGGCAAAGTCACGGAATTCCTGCAGTTCGCAGCTACAGTTCCAGGCGTTGCCCTGCAGCGATAGATAATTCAGCTTGGGCAGATTGGCGAACGTCTCCTTGTGCAGATGGGTCAGTTGATTCTGCTCCAGAGAGATGGCGCTTAGTGGTCCGGCAAAGACATTGAGCTGCACCTGTTTCAATCGATTGTTGTTGAACTCGACGCGGGATAGGAAGGGCAGATCGACGAACAGACGACTCTCGAGCACCTCGATCTCATTGTTGTTGATGATTACATTGCGCAGCTTCTCGAGGCCCTCGAAGGTGCTGGGGTGCAGCTGGCGGATGCGATTGCTGGACATGTCCAGCTCGATCAGTATGGGTAGGCCCTTGAACGCATCCCGATTGACCTCCTGGATGGTGCAGTTGCGCAAATAAATCTTGTGCAGATTCTGTAGGCCCGCAACCAGAAACTCCTCGCGTCGCAGCTCCGGTATTTGATTCTGTGAGAAATCCACCACCTGCATCTCATTGCTCATGTCCTGCGGTATTTTAGACAACTTCTTGCCCTTACAGTCGGCACTCTTCTTCCCTGAATTCCAATGGCAATGACAATTGCTGCAGTTCTGCATCCAGTCCCGATGAGCCACCGTTTCCTGCATCAGCAGCATTAAAATTAGCGCTGTTAACATCAGCGGCAACAGCATTGATCGCCTCGCCCTCTGCCTCGGTCTGTTAAGCTCCTCTGTTGAGTCCATGGCAACTGTTAACTCACTCAACTCACTACTTGTGCTTTTGCCTCTCTCTCTCCCGCTCTCTCTCTCTCTGTCTCTGTTGTTTAGCTCTGGCTGTCACAGTCACAAGAGCTGTTCTTCAGCCAGCTAGCTGCTGCTGTTAATCCTTTCGACACGCTGTTAATTTGATTCGTGTTCCGTTTTAGCTTTCTTTTGTGCACCGATTGTGGTTGTTGTTGTTTTTGTGGTTGCTACTTGCGACAGACACGATTCTGATTAATATATGCGTTCCTTTTTCTTCTTCTTTCTTCCTGCCTGCCTTTCGTTCTTTTTTGAACAGCTCTTGTTCTTATATTCAATGTGGCTTCTCTTTCGGCTTTTCTTTTGCTTCTCCTTATTGCTGTTGTTGTTGTTGTTATTGTTTTTGTTGTGCGGTGAATTTAAATTTGCAATTAGCAGTGCAGTTTCCACCTGAAAAGAAATGCGCAACAAAAGTAACAGAAAAAATGGGAATTAGTAAAGGTCTGCGTAAGAGTGAAATGCAAATATTAAAATACAAAAAAACATACACATTTATATATACATATATATATATATATATATATAATTATATATATATAATATAATATAATATAATTATATTTAAATATATAAATATATATAAATATAATTATATATATTTATATATATATATACATAAAGTTCGCAGCGGGGACTGCCTGAAAGGTGAACAGTTAAACAATTGAATAAACGCCATAAACAAAAAAAAAACCGAAAAAAAAGGATTTATCCCGGCAAAGGCAAAAGTTTCATATCACTCACATACAGTGGCGATGAGCGAGAGAGAGAGAAAGAGAGAGAGATGGACAAAGCGCTTAGCGCTCAATTAATGTGCATTACAACGTAATGAGGTCGCCGCATTACGTAAAATGTGTGTTAGCGCTTACGTTGCCATCGTTATTCGGGCTATTCGCAAAATGAAGCTGTAGCAGCAATTAGAGCTTGTGTTACACAGAAAATGCGCATAGTTCAACAAGCATTTTATATACAGCATATCCCCCAAATTGCGACGCTGCGTAACCCAATTAATTAATAGTGATACGCATGTTCCATGTTAAGTAGCTGAAAAGTGAACGTGAAAGCAGGCAATTAAAATGGCAGCCATATTGAAATCTTTTCCCTTCAGTGACGAGAGCGAGCGCAAAAGAATGATTCAAAACTTGTGACTAAAGTGACAAAGTCGTTTAGCAAAACATCGCTTTAATCTGTCTAAATTTGCATACATATGTGAAAGTTGTATTTCTTCGTCAAGTTTCTAATTTGATATGTTAGTGCTAACGTTGCAATCGCTCTTTGTTTTGTGTTTGTGATTTACATAACGTTCTATGTTACGTTGCGTAACGCAACGTTCTGCCACTGCTTACGTAGTGTGCATATATAGTGCACTTGTTGTAGGTGCCGTTACCGTATCAGTGTGTGTTAATTAAGCTGTGCATTTTTGATTACATCACACGAACATAATTGAAATGGAAATGGGAATGGAAATGGAGGAGTAAGTGGAGTACTTGGCACCTTTTCACTTGATTAATTGTGACGATTGTCATTAAGACAGTTTATGTGCTTCATTACGATATTCATTACGTTATTCAATTAATGTCACATGCCGAGCAGGGAATGATCTGGCAACATTCGAGCGACGGACACAGCGCACAACATGCGGTTCAAGGCAAAGGCAATTGGTGCAAAACCGCAAAGCGACAACTACAAGCAACCAGATAAAGAAGAACAAGAAGACGACCACGAAGACGAAGAAGAGGAAGGGGATGAAACAAAGGACCGCAGGACCCCATAGTAAAATGTGAGAGACAAAAGGATGAAAGTTCGCTTCTGTTTGGATTACGCTCAGTTTGGGCTGTGAACTCAAGTTGTTAGTTCAGCTCTGCTCAGGTGGGGCTTAGCGGTAGTGGTGGGAGGGAGAGGGGAGGGGAGAGGGGGCGTGTTAGCGACTTGATTAATGAAAATGCCGTTAAAATGTGACACTTTGCGGAGCCTAACTGTCTTGGACACGCCCACCTGCTGGGCGTACTTCAACCTTCAAATCGAGTGGGCGGCCACCTTTTGTGTTCTATGACGCTTTTCTCCCTGTGAACAAGACAAGAGACACAAAACAAAACAAGACAGCAAACAATCTGTGACCCGTCGACCCACTTCAACACTCAACACTGAACACTACAGAAAAAAAAAATATATATATACATATATATATACGCTTCTTTTTTCCTCCTTTTTTTTGGCCTTAATTAAACGCGCTGTTATTGTTGCCACAAAGATTTCTGAATGGGTGCCACCCCTTTGACATAAGACAAAAGAAACAAAGTATTTAAAAATTAAAGTGCACAAATTGCTGGGCAAATTATGTATGAATAATTAATTAAAAAATTACAGTAGCAGCAAAACACGAAAAATTGCAAATAAGTGTTGGAAAATGCATGAAAAGCCGCAACGGAAACAGCAACCAGCAACCAGCAAAAAACAGTAACAGAAAACAAATGAGAACGTTGCGAACGTCGGGCGTAAACGATTGCCAAATACTCTGATACTAATGACTAATACCAGCTGATAACAGTTGCAAATTTATCGAATACTATTAATTATTATCGATATTTAAATGGTCTAACTCAAAACCTGCGGAAGATATGACCATTTCCGATGGGCGGGGCCAATGATCGGGGGCTGATCTTTGAAGGACATCACCAACACTCTACTAGCCAAATTTGATGAATGTAGCTATAAAATTGTGGGAGATATGTGGCTTTATCGATTTGCATTTATCGATTTTTTCGATTTCCCAGCCTCCTTTAGTGACAGACAGCACGGATATACTCTTAATAGCTTCGATATCAGTGTATAGCAACTACAGTAAATGCAGCGTGCGAACATTTTAATAATATTTTTTTCCACCATTTGCACAACCAATTTGCTCTCTCCCTTTCTCGCTCCCTATCTCTCTCTTGCACTCTCTCTCTCTCTCTCTCTCTCTCTCTCTCTCTCTCTCTGGCTCTCAGTCAGTTCCCTCCTTCTTTCTATCTGCATTCCACTGGTCAGCTCAATTTATGCCAGACGCGCAAGGATTTGCATATTGCAGTGTGTGTATTATTACCATATATGCATACTCCTTGATATATTATTCGCAGATACGGCATATTCACATGCATATTGTGATAACAACTTGGAAATAAGTACTACTGCTACAGTAATATATACATTTTGATCAGCTCTGTTCATCTTAAGGTTTTCACAAAACTGCCGCATATTTATGAGAATAAAGTTGGATAATTTCACAGTGAAAATATTTCCGATTTGCATTGTTTTATTGTTGTTATTTTTGTTGTGGACTGCGAAACCAACAGATGGACAGATGAACAGCTGGACAGCTGGAGTAGGGAAAGGAAGAACCTCAAAACAAATTAAATATGCAAATAAAAGAGAAATGCTGCAATTTTGCGCTTTGTTAAATATTTCCTCAATGGTTTTTTGCCGTCTCTCATCAAATTTTTGTTGTTGTTGTTGTTGTTGTTGCCCCGCCCTTTGCTTTTCGCATTTTTTCATTTTGTTATGGTTGTTGCATTGTTTACGGTTCCCTTGCCCCTTGCACCCTTCCCCATTGCCCACGTTTCTTTCGTGTTGCACTCTATCCACATTATAGCAAAAGCGACGACCAAATTATATCTCTGAAAATCGTTCTCAAAGCACTCAGCTTTCCACTTTCCTTTCACATTCTCCTCCTCTCTCTCTCGCTCTCTCTCTCTCTCTCTCTCTCCCTCACTCGCGCTTTCTTTGCTTAAATATTTACTTAATTCAAGTGTTTCTTGTCGGTTAATATGTTTATTAAATGGCATAAAAATTGTCTGGCAGCAGTGGCAACACATTAAAGGCCCTTTGCTGTGTCCTTCTCTCTCTCTCTCTCTCTCTCTCTCTCTCTCTCTCTCTCTCTCACGCTGTGTGAGTGTGTGTCTTATCCTGTGCACAGTTTATATCGCCATTCGACCTGGGTATTTGCACTCGTATCGCACCAAAACGCCAACCCCAAAATCCACCGCTCCTAATTGTGGCGACAATTTGCGATAACGATTTTTGGGGTTGCCAGTTGCTAATGTCCCAATTTGTGTATTGTTTGTGGCGCCCTCTAGCGACCAGTCTCTCCAAATCTCTCACACACTTTTGCCATGTGCCACGGTTCGACACGCCCCCGACAGCCACTCCCTACCATCCCCAGCTCCCAGCTCCCAGCTCGCCCACTTGATTTCTTCGTCTCTGTGTTTCTCCATTTCAAGCAATTCAGTGTAACGATTGTTACATTTTACTCTGTCATTTTATTGCCATTTGCGGTTGTAATTGCTATATAGAGTGTCACGCCCAAACGCCTATTCTGTAGACCCCTCTCCCCACTACACCACCACCACCACTTTTACTGTTGCTTTGCATAGGTCTGTTGCTGCTGTTGTTGCTGTTGCTGCTGTTACTGCTGTTACTGCTGTCTATTGCCAGCTTAAATCGATTTGAACAAATTTAATTGCATTGGTTTTGGTTTTGGTTTCAGTTTTCTTTTTTTTTTCGTCTTTTTTTTTTGTTTTTGGTATTCTGTTTGGTATATTTTGTTTGTTTTTATTATTTGCATTTGGTATTTGTTGTTGGTTTTTTGTTTTTTGGTTTTTTGTTTTTTGTTTTTATAATGTTTTTGTCCTATGCCAATTGGCAATTGCTTTTTAAGTGTCGTTTTTCTCCGCTTCCTCTCGCCTTTCTCTTCCTCCCTCCCGCCCTCTTTCTCTATGGGTGTGTGTGTCAAAAGTTGTTGAACCGTCAAAAAATGAAGGCAAACAACAACAACATTAAATTTTTCCCATTGACCGAAGCTGTCGCAACAATTTGTTCCCAAATGAAGCGAATTTCTTTTCACAGTTTTTTCCGTGTTTCTTTTTGTTTTTTTTTTTTGTTTTCGACTTGTTTTTAATACTTTTTTTATGGCTGCCCAGCATAAATATTTAACAATGCGTAGAATATGGTTATTGCTTTTTATAAAGCACCCGAAAACTGCAAAACTCGTAACCCCAAGCGTAACTGGAGACGTAGACGAAGAGTAAGGAAAGAAGGCAAGCAGATGAAGAGGAACAAAAGAGAAAAACTCATAACTGTAAGCTAAAAGCCTATTTGCAAATTGTTTCATATTACATTACATATGCCTGTCTCCCTCTCTCACTCTCTCACTCCCTCCCTCTGTTTCGCTTGGCTAAATCAGATGGCCAATGGTCAAATGCAAAGAGCGAGAAAGAGCGCGGCGAGTGGCAGCTCAAGTTGCGGCCATTTGATATCTATAAGCTAATGAGCTGAGACAATCTACGAAAGGGTTTCAACTTTTCACCATTTGTAATTGGACAGGCAAGGATCAGTTATCGCAAAGCGACATAAGCAATTTAATTCAATTCAATTCTAGCAATGTCGAATACGAATATTAATTGCTATAGAAAAATCTGGCAGATCTGTTGCAAACTTCAAAAGTTAAGTTGAAGTTTTTAAGAACTGCATAAATTCAAATCAAGGCGTGTTTTAAAACCAATTTTGAATTGTAGAAGTAATCAGCTTGAGATAAACGAGCTCCTGCAGTTGTTAGAAAGCTATCTTCCTGAATAGATTTCTGGGTGGCCATAGTAAAAAGCGGAAGCAGCCAAGAAAAATAAACAGGTAAGTTCAAGCCGGGCCAAGAATCTGCACAAAATCTAACTCGCTCGAATATCCATGCCGGAAATTAGAAACCTACAACAACAACAAAACTTTGACCAACTTTGAGCAATCAGTCAGTAGCATAGTGAGAGAGAGAGAGAGAGAGAGAGAGAGAGAGAGAGAAAGAGAAAGAGTTTTGAAACGGAATCTGCATCTAGTGGCCCTGTCCCATATTTACATCCACCTTCACTTCCACCTCCAACTTCATCTTCTTATATGATCGGCCATGTCGCTGCAATCTTTGTCACCCCGTTGCTTGTTCGTTCACCATCCCATTGCTGCATACATCACAGAATGACCGTTGGCTGTATTTTGATGACTTGCTTGCAACTGATTGCAACTTGGCAGCAACTTCTGGCTGCTGTTCCCGTCCGACCAATTGTTTATGTGGCGCGGTTGGCATACCGACTATTCCAAATCAAATATTCAATTTCGAGCACTGCCACTGCCAGGGTTGCCAACACAAGCTCATCCTCGAGTTTTGAATTGTCCTGCAAGGCGAGAAAACGAATGGCAAGCAACTAAAGTGGGCGCTGGACACGCCCTTTTCAATTTGCGTCTGCCATTGCATGTGGGGCGCTGGCAACTCTGGCGAAAAGTAATCGAAAAAGTACAAGAGGAAAAAGATAGGGACAATGCTTACTACCTTAAGATACCCTCGAAGTAAAATTAACTCAGATGTCAATAAAAGAAAATCAAAGACTATATCTTTACTATACCTGTAACAAGATGATAACTATTGGAAAGTAGGGGATAAAGTAGAACACATTAAATTGTCTTAACATGTTCAAGCAATAATTGTGTATGCTCCCATGTGCCAATCCCCTTTTTAAGGGGTATCCACAAGAAGGGCAGGGGCAATTCACTGCAACGGAGCAGACAAAACTTTCACTTTCGCCAAGGTTCGTCGCTTCGAGGAATCGCCCCCAACCGAAACGCACTTAAGCACTTCTTGCTAGGGGTTGGACACATTAAGGAGGGGTGGGTAGATTGCTAAGTGTGTGTTGGGCAGGGGGCAGGGGGAAGGAGGGGGGGGGGGAGACGCGGTGGTTTTCGCTTTGGCTTCGAACTTATTTTTGCGTAAATTTCATTTAAGTTAACTTCGCGCCCTCATGCAGCGTGTCCAGTGATTGAAGTGGCCGCCGCCGCAGGGTGGCAAGGATCAGCGACAAGATGAAGATGACGATGAAGATGAAGATGATGCTGCTGTTGAGGAGGTAGAGAGCGGGATGCTTGGGCGGGGGAAGACAGGGCAGGCAGGTGCCGTGAAAACTTTCAATTTAATTTGGCGCTTGTCTAGACAACTCTGTGAACTGCGAGCTGTGAGTTTGCTTTATGTTTTAACTCAACTACGTGGTTCGAATTGATTGGAATTGTGTCCTGTCCAGTCCTGTCCTGTTCTGTTCTGTTTTGTCAATTCAACTGTTGGTCAAGAGGGTGAACACGTCACGTGTTTGATATCAGACGCTGCCCTCCACATTGATTGCTGCTCTTTATGATGCTAGTCGACGCTAAGGACACGTCCCCGGAGTAAATGCCACAAAAGGTGAGAAAACCATTGTTAAATGATGGCGGGCTGCATTGATGATTATTGTTTTCTTTTCCGCCAATTTTATCCGCAGATTGCTTTCAACCAAGTTAGCGAAAATACGAAATTGAATACCGAACTGAACCATCAACTAAGCATCAACATAATTTAGCTACTATGAAAATCTAGTTATTCAAGAGTCCATTAACATTGAGAAAGAGCGAGAGGGTGTTAATATGAATGAGTAATTTTAACAGAGCCTGTTATGACTGTATGAACAGTTGCATAACAGCAATGTCCTTTCCTTACAAATACACAGGATCACAGGGAACTCAAGATACCTTTGGATATATTTAGTTATCTGCACACACTTGCCTTAATTATGTACACAAGCTGAATAACAGTTGTCAACTTGGTAGGAAATTCAGTGTATGCACAAAATCCGATAATATATCCAAATTAAAGTAACTGTTTTTCGAGTAGTATATTTATTTGTGAAAGCAATCAGTTTAAGTAGGTGAAATACTCGCTTTCGGCCAGGTGGGAATACGAGCTGAGATCTTTCTGCGGGTGACTCGCATTGATTGATTGATAGGAAGGGACCTACGATGGCACCAGAGTGAATGAGTGAGATAGTAACATTGGCAGACTGAAGGCGGACAGAGTCGAGTACGCAAACTGCCACACATGAAGTTATTATCATTAACTTCAACGTGCAACCCCAGCCTGCCCCACCTGCCAGGCAGGCGGCCTACTCCAACTGTCAACGTTTTTTTTCGTTCAGCCATCTCTCTCCTTCTCTCGTCTGCTGTGTGCTTAACCTGTCAACAAGCATTTGGCCATCATTTTTGCGCTTTGCCTCATATTTATGATGTTGCATTTACTGACCACTGGCCACTGACTGCTCTCCCCTTGCTTGTTGGCTGTTACACGTTATTGCGTTGCCTTTTGGCGCACTTGGCTCACACGCGCTGACCAATTTTGTATACCCAGTAACCGTGGAAAGTGGCAAAAGCGGAATTTGTTTCTTTGTTTGTTTGTTGCAGGCAAAAGTGTTGATTTCAGCAATACTTTTAATGGGTATCTGCTAGTCGGATGCACTCTGAACTGTTTTGTGTACTACAGTTTAATTTGTTTTATTTTTTTCTCGCATAAACCGAATCCGGGGTGGCCTTTATGGCGTATACTTCATAATGCGTATACGTCATGTGCGCCGCAGTGCCTATAGAAAGAGCTGAGGAGCAGGAGGAGGAGGAGGAGGAGGAGGTAACATGTCATGACACGCGCTTAATATGCATAATAATAAAAAGTGCTGCTGAAAGTGATGGAGCGCTGCCACACCCCACACCCCAAATCCCATCCCCCACCATGCCGCACCACAGAAGCCCCCATTGAAGTTGATCGGTTTGCGTTGAAGCTGCTCACGTTCGACGCATATATTCAATCGTCCCGTTGTCCGGTCCTTTGGTCGTCCACAAAAGGTTCATCAATCATATCATATTGGAAATGGACAGCATAATTTCATGCCACATGCCACATGGCACATACGTATGCCGCACATGCCCTATGAATTTATTTATTAATCATTTGTGTTCTGTGCGTTGTATGTGCGAGTGGCCAATTTTTATGATATTTATGCATGTGTGTGCCCAAAAATGCAGCCCCTACTCCCTTTGTCACCCCCCAATCACCCCCTCCCAAACACTGACCACCATCAGCAGCGAAACGACTGCACGTTCGCTAAGTGCTTAACATTATGGGAGAGCACGCGAAATAAAATTAATAAATTCCACTGTCATTTTCCATAATTTGTCTCGGGACATGTTAATCGTATTTGTTTGCTTGTTAAGCAAATGGGTCGCGTGTCCTGGGAACCGGGGAATAACCGGGCTGGCTGGGGTGGTGTTGTGTTGAAATTCGCAATTATTGTATATCACTCTCTCTCTCTCTCTCTCTCTCTGTGAATTTGTTCTGTGATATATTTAGATAATTTTAACAATTAGAAAATATAATTAACTCGAATTGCAACTGGGTCTTAAATAGGCATTTGCTTATCTCTGTAAATTAGGACTCTCTTCCTCTCATTCTCTCTGACTCTCTCTCTCTCTCTCTCTCTCTCTCTCTCTCTCTCTCTCTCTTTATCTTTATCTCAGTCTCCGTCTTTCTTTTTCAATGGTACAAATTTTAACAAATTGCTGTCTACATTTCGAATTTATTTATTTTCTGGTTGCATTCTGACGTGCAACAAATTGGGCAGTCTGTTCGAGCCGAGTTGTTGCTACACCCCTGGTGGGGGGCGGGGGGGGTTGGGGACGACGACAACTAATGCAATATGCAGGCATCTGCATTCAGCTCAAGCCATAAGTTGTACGTCGTAAGCCACAGTTCGTAAGCCGTAAGCCGAAAGCGGTGGCGCCACTTGCCATAGATATAAATTAGTGTGCCACGTTTTATCTTTGTATCTTGTAATTTCCGCATTTTGTTAGCATTCGTGCGCCAAGCACAAAAAAAGAATGCCCCAAAAATTCATTCGTGAGGGATGGCAAAAAACAAGCAAGAGTGTTGTAGTCGAGTGAGCTCGACTACGATATACCCTGAACCCAGCTGTTAAATATATTCTAGTTTTATTGCCAAATTTCCCTCCCAAAGTGCGCTCCCCCGACAAGCATGTGAATATGTACATATACAGACACATACACACAATCGTAGTTAACGGTGCTCTCTAGACTAAACACATACAAACATATTGACATCTATTTTCGACTAAAACTTGGGTCTTTCTTCTGCGATCTTGATGATCTTGATGTTGGGCAGTTGAGCAATAATATATATATGCATATTATGTATTAATTAGAAGATTCTTTAAGATTTTGGCATTTCCTGCTATCGGAAATCGATCAAATAAAGCAAACTTTAACTGCGCCGGGGCGCTAGCTCTTTTAGTCTCGGAGATCTGCTTGTTTATGCACACGGACGACGCGGCAAGAATATATACAGTTTATGGGTTCGGAGATGCCTCCTTCTACCTCTTACATACATTTGCACAAAACCATTATACCCTTTGTTAGCCATTTTTAATGGGTTGAGGGTATAAAAAGAAGGCGGCTGGTTTTCAGGCTTGCCTGCTTTCGTTTGCCAAGTTAATTGATATTAATATCAGATTGCAACAGATTTGCTATTACGATTTTGTGCAACGCTGCAGCGAGAAGACTGCTGTTAATTCCATTTTATATGAAAATTACACTTTATGGTGGGTTCCACGAGAGAGTAAAAATAGTCTCAGCTTACTATCTCTCTCCCTCTCTCTCTCTCTCTCTCTCTCTCTGTGTCTCTCTTTATTTCTTTCTTGTTGCTCTACATTTAGTGGCTACTCTGCCCTTCTCTCTCCGTAGACATTAAATGGTCTTTTTGTTTTAAGAAAGAGCATTAGATATTGTCAATTCCGCAATAAGGCGCCATACTTAAACGTTCAAGCACCCAATTATATACTCATACCTATGTTTACAGTAAGCTTTCGAACAAATTGCGATCGTAATGAGGAAACATTTGAGTGTCTCAATTTCGATTGCAGTCGCGTGTCATTCATTCATTCATTCATTCGTTCGTTCATTCAGTCGTTCAGTCATTCATCCATGACGGTGTTTGAAAGTATTCTACAGCTGTACACTAGCTATTTATCCAAAGATAGCTATAGCTTTATGTATACATCTATATCTATATGTGTGTATAGCTTAAAGCATTATTTGTTTCGCTTTTAGCAAATCGCTTTGTTTTCGCTTTGTCTGACACTGTCTTTTGTATTATTTGTTCGTTGTTGTTGTGTTTTAGTTTTCTAATTTTTCCCGTCTAGCTTTGAGTTTTTTTCCTGTTTCTCATCGCTTGCAACTTGGCGCCAATAAACAATTCAATTGAAATTTTGCTTGTCTGCGGCGCTAGAAAGACTTTTGCGTGAAATTAAGACAGGCATTTAACGCCGTAGCTGCCAATGGGCGGTGGGCGTGGCTCTCAAATGTCTTTGTGTTTGTGTCTTAGCCAGAGTAAGTCGGGTAAAGTTACCACCAACCAGCTACCAATTACAGCAACAGCTTCAAATACACACACAACAACGGTGCCTGCTGCCTTATTGCTGCTGCTGCTGCTGCTGCTGTTGCTGCCAGAGTTGCCGCCTTTATTGTTGCTTTGCCACACAGTTTTGGCCATTGTCGTTGCGGCCACAATTAATGCAACCGCCAGAGCTCTATTAATACCCGCACCAGAATCGTATAATCAAATGCAATATACTCTATACCCTCTAAAATTTGTATGGGAATATTCCAGACTTGAGTTGCTTCAACTTTTTCTTGTGTTGCTGCTGCATTAATATTGAGGATAAGCCAAGAGCTTTTGAAAAACTGTTTAAGTTTTGACATAAGCTTAAAAATCTATAACTTTACTAGCAAAAGTTTGCTCAGCGTGAAACATGATTGAAGAAAATTATAAATTATGGAAATAAAAAAAAAAGAAAAGGAAGCTTTATTTTGGGCTTGAACTGAGTCGGAGTTAATTGAGAGAGGGTGTTGCCTAGTCTCGTTTATACAACTCAAGCTAGGTTTATCTTTGGATATATATGTGTGTGAGCGTCTGTGTGTGTGTGTGTGAGAGTCTGTGTGTGTGTGTGTGAGAGTCTGTGTGTGTGTTTGTGTGTGTGTGTGCTGTGTGCGTTGCCTTCTGTGCAGCTTTGGTGGATGAGTCCACATCAAAGTAGCGCCGCCGAGACGCGACAAATGGCTGTTGTCTGTGCCCGCCTGCAAGCTGACTTAATGCATATATATTTATATATATATATATATATATATATATATGTATATATAAATATGTGTATTTGCTGGTTATATAGGCTTGTGTGCCGCTGCCCCGCCCCGAGCAGCTGTAAAACAGAAGTGCTTAGAAAAATGGCAATTTACTTTTGTTTTACATGGCAGGAGCCGAAGTTCCAGCACGGCGTAGGACGGCAAAGGCAAGGGGAGAGGCAGAGGCAGAGGCAGAGGCAAAGGCATAGCACGGAAATACTATAAAAAGTAGAGCTTAAATTTTATGCCATACAAATTATTGTCTCGAGATTTGTGCTAGGCAAAAAGGGTTGAGAGACGAGGGCTTAAGGAGGGCAAAGAAAAAAAGGATGCCTAGGCTAAGAACTATATGGAGTTGTAGAGGACTGTGTGGAATTGCGTGGACTGCGTGCCACAGCGCCAAATGTGAAGCAAATACCAGCAGAGCAGCAGAGCAGCAGAGCAGCAGAGCAGCCGAGCAGCCGAGCAGCAGAGCGTAAATATGAAGCTCGCCGTAGGAACACCGCCCAACTCTGGAGAGGAGCCGTTGGCCAAGTCAAGAGCCAGCAATTGAGTCGTTGTCGAGACACTAAAGAAGAAACCGTTCAAGTAATTTATATGCCTTGCGGAAAACGAAGCGGGATGTGGAACGAGTCGAGTACTGGCTGCTGATGGTTTCGCCAAGCAAGTTAAACGTTTCATCAAAATAATTTCGTTGAATGGCTTAAATAAGTTATTGGGCGAGCAGACAAAAAGTTGTAGCCGCAGACGGTAGACGGTATAACCACAGACACACACAGAGTCACGGGTCACGGGTCACGGGTCACGGGTCACGGGTTACGGGTCACGAGTCACGGGTCTTGGGTATCCGGTAAGTGCATTGACCAAGCCAACAAGCCACCAGACGACTTCGGCGACAAACTGCCCAAATTACTGCTCACCTTTGGTCTGCGGCTTGTTGCTCTTATCAAAAAAGCTAAAAGGATTTCAACTCAAGAGTGTCGAGCCATTGGATAGTTGGATACGCAATTAGATCTCCAATTAAAAAAAAGGTCTAGCAATTTGCAAGTTCTGTGCAATAGTTGGCGTTAGTTAGTTGGGTAATTACATATATCCACTGGAAACGGATTCCAGCTAAAGCGTCAGAGTATTCCTTGTATGATTTGCTACAGAAAGATGCCAACTTGCATGCACTACGAGAAAAGTATATATCAATTGGCAAATAATTGATAAATGTGCTTAAGTAACAAGTGTAAAGAACTAGGCATAAGTCTACTTATAAAATTGAAATTAGTTCATTTTTTATGCCATTCATCTTAATTTTATGTTGCCAATAGCGCATCATTTACAACTAGCCAGCAGCAAAAGCCAGTAGCAAACAGCAAACCAGCAAACAGAGGAGCAATCAATGTGTACCAGCCAGGTGAAGCAACCAGGAGTAGCAGCCTGGAGCAACAGCCAGAAGCAGCCACCAGGACAGCAGCCAGGAGCTTCAGGCATATCTATTAGTTGGAAGCATCCTGTTGCTCCTCGATGTGGCTTTTTTGTTTTTTATTTTATTTTTCAGCTACCAACTTTTGTTGTAGTTTTCAAAACATGTTTTGAGCTAAAAAAAAAGTTTGATTGCGTTACTTTGTTGTGGTTTTTTTTTCGTTTACATTTTGCACACGGCTAACTTTAGTTGTTGCTGTCACTGCTGGACGAGGATGACAAAAGGGGAAGGGAAGCGGTGGCGGTGGCGGTGGCGGTGTTAAAATTTTTTAAAATTTATTTGATTGGATTTTTTTTCGATTAAAAAACAGTTGCCAGGATAACAACAAACTCTGCGTGTTTCATGTTTATTTTGATAGCCCTCGGCGAATGTGGTGCGGACAACAACAGCAACAAGCGACAAATAAGAAGAAGCATCGATGACATTTAACTACAACTGCATATTTTTAGATCCAGCTGATGCCAAGAATGGTTTTACACAGCTTGCCATCCCTAATTGTACTGTCGGAATTAACTTCGTTAGTTCAGTTAATTTAAATTGAACTTTTCAGCATTTATCGATTGAAAAATTATATTTTTAATAAAAGAGAAAATATATATATATATATATATATATATAATAATGATAATGATATGTTATACAAATTATACTTAAGGACGATAACGAATTAAGTGCAGTAAATTGGAAGAAGTTTGCAAATTTAAGGTAAAAACTCAAAGAATTTTCATGATAACCAAACAAAGAGAAGGAGAGAGGAAGATGGAGAGAGAGAGAGAGAGAGAGAGAGAGAGAGCGAAGGTTAAAGGTAGGCATCAGGTGTGACTCTCTCTCTCTCTCTCATTGGCTGTCGCTCTCTCTTTCGCACTCTCTCTTGCTCTCTCTTGCTGTGTAATATACATGGAATTGCACTTTGGGAACAAGTTGAAAGAACTTGACAATGCTGCCTCCTGCATTGGGCTGAGTTAGCCCAACGAGTTCGCTGGAAATTTATGTGCATATGCATTAACATCTGGTATATTGTAGAAACATGAGCAGCAATAGCAACAGCAAACACAACAACAACAACAACAACAACAACTAGAAAGAGAAGAAGAAGCGCAGGCACTCTTCCGAGTGCCAGCAAACTTAACAAATGAGTGCCAGTCAGCGATAGACAGAGAGGGATGGGCGGCGACTCCTCATCATGCCACAAATAAATTTCAAAGCAAAGTAAATGCTGGCGCCAAAAAAGAAAAAAGGAAAAAGGAAAAAGAAAAGCAAGCATAAAAAGCAAAAGAAGAATTCAACTAAGCCAAACAAATGGAAAACAAAACGAGACACAGAAAAAGTTGCCTCAGCGCATGAGTATAACAAATGTGGCAGGCACTACAAAAACTTCTGTTGCTAAAGCAGCTATCCAAAAATGTTGCCCCCATCTGCCCATCTATCCCTCTCTCCCCACTCCCCACTCCGCACTCCGCACTTCACTCTCCACTCTCCTTTTGTATTCAATATAGCAGCCAGGCTAGTTAGAAAACATTTGTGGAGAGGAGCAGGCGGCAGCAGTCGCGAAGAGTTCATTTGCCAAACAACATTGTCTAAAGCCTGGCTACGGCCAAAGTCAAAGCACCAAACAATGTGACTGCATTTACCTCCCCTCGCCAACCAACTCCTCCCCCTCCCCCTCCACCCACTCACTTGTTTGTTGTTTGTCGTCGTATTCTTAATGTGCCCAACTCCATTGACAGAAGAGCAGAGATCTAACTGTCCGGGAAATATATGAGTTTGGTTAGCCTGTGGTCTCATCTCCGTGTTCGAGTCGTGGGGTGTTGAGCGGCATGTAGGCGTCGCTTTTTTAGACTGTCATAGATTAGAATGGAATAGACACGTTTCTTCTTCTTCTAGACTTCTGGGCAGCAGACCGCGCGAAAAACAAACAGATCTGAGGATGGGGCTGCATGACTAAGACTCGTGTCACGCAACAAATCGGAGACTCTTCAACTTGTGTTTATTGTATAAATGAAATAAAATTAATAAATACAATAATACGATGAAGCTGGTAGCATTGTGGAAACATTTCATTTAAGAGGTACAATGCCGTAGATATATTTTATACACAAACAGAATTGCATTCCATGGGTACAGATTCAAACATTTCTGCCTCGACTGACAATCAATAAATTCATATTTTCTGCAAATTCATGCAACTGCCATTGATAAGAGTCAACCATTTTCAGTATGCAGTATTCAGTTGTTAGTTGTCAGTTGTCAGTTGTCAGTTTTCAGTTTTCAGTTTTCAGTTTTGTCGTAGTTGCTGTCACCTCCGGCATGTGACAAAACAAAGCACTCAGCTGTAAAATACATAGAGCAGGGCACGCCTCGTAAATATCCTTGGCAAGTGGCAAGTGGCAAGTGGCAAGTGGCAACGCATAAATTCAATGCGTCAAGTGGTGCAGCAACTGGCTGCACAGCGCCGCTCATAAGTTGCGTCAAGTTTGCGTGGCCGCAGATTGACGGTGACAAGCGATGCAATTAGTTGGTGGATTTCTCTCTTCTCCAATGACCAAATGACCATTGACCGATGCTCGATGCTCGATGACCACTGCCCACCGCCCACCGCCCACCGCCCACCGCCCACCGCCCACCGCCCACCGTCCGATGACCCACGACCCCACGATGCATAGGCCAATGACAAAATGACCATTAGCCAGTGCCCGCAGAGCAGTGAAGACTGACCAGTGAACATTGAACATTGAACATTGAACATTGAGCATTGAGCATTGAATGCTGTAATTTTAAAAGCCACAACAGTTGTGACGCTTCCAATTCCTGGCTATACCCCATGCCCATTAATAAATGTAATAGGTTTGATATTTGTATATAACTTTGATGGGCATAAATTGTCTCAGCATTTAGCAGCCAGCTCAGTTTGATTACATCAATTTATATATAAATATGTCATATGTCTTAAGCAAATGACGTTTTGTTTAATGAATTCTTCAAATAAAGAAAGATAATGCAACAGATTAGTGCGACTTCATAGATACATCATCTATTTGTACTAAATATTTCATAGCAATCAACAGCAATCAATAATCAACAAATAGCTGTGTATTACATATAGTTGAGGTCTGTTATTGATGCAATATTTGATTAATCGGCGTTTGGGATATAGTCTAAATATTCGATAAGCGCATTGTGAATATTTAATATCCGCTTAATCAAGCTGTGTGTTTGAATGGCATCTGTTAGTTGGTTGTTGTTAGTTGTTGTCGCTGAGTCTAATGTAAGTGGCATGCAGCATGTGGAACCAACAGTTTGCCAAGTTGTAACGAGCGAGACATCAAATCGCGATACATCTACACACACACACACACACACACACATACATATACATATATACATATATAACTGTATTTGTATCTTTGTGTGTGCCTGTGTATCTGTCAGCCTACAAGTGTGGTATCCTGTTCAGTTGCGTATCTTTGCGTTATAGTCAACACACAATTTAAGTGGGCGTCCCATGCTAGCTGGGCGTGTGTGTTATATGTGTGTGTGTGTGTGTGTGTGTGTGTGTGTGTGTGTGTGTGTGTGTGGCAGTTTGGCCGTATGTGGGCGCAACAAATGCTTAGGCTTTGTTTACACGAATCTTGTTTATTATGCATGAGATTCACGCACGAGGCGAGGCCACGCACCTGCCACAGTGAAGCCTGTAATGAGTTGGCAGTTCTCTTTTCGGGTGGCAGCGAGGACGTGGATTAGGGGGCTGAGGGGTGCAGACCATCAAATTGTTAACGGGCCAAAAGTCAATTCAATCAGCTGAAAAGTAGGCAACACATTTTTATTAATCGACTAAAGTGCCATTGACAATAGCTGAACTGAGACTCAATGTTCTGTAACTATTACAAGTGATCCCTTTCAAGAAACCTATTAATACACGCAAGGAGCTTAAATGTGCACGATACGATTATATGGCAAAATTTACTGAGCATAACAATCTAAGAGAATATTTTTAAAAGCATACTGAAGCCGACTCTTCCCCTCTAACCCCGAAAACTACGATGACAAGCAGCAACGCAAAGCTTTTAGCACAAGTTGTCTTATATCTTATTTTGAGCCTTGCAAATATGTTTGAAGCCAACTTCAACAGCACTTTTACTTGTTTAATCATTTTGGTTTTAAGGCTATCTAAAATCTGTTATTTGACTTTGAAGCATTAATGTTTGCAAATGGCAAACGAGTCGAGTTTGATACAATTTAAAACTTTCTTCAAATTTCGCCGGCTTCAACTAAACAATTTCCGTATTTGTTCAGTAAACGGACGGAACTGTTGGAATATTTTCAAGTGCAAACAACTGCATTTTGAATATGAGAAATGCACTTAACGAAAAAGTGCAGTCTAGTTTGCTATTGACATACAAAATGCATATTTAAGGCTTCATATCAAATGTCATATTTTGTTATAGGAAGACTCTATTTTCCTATTAATAATATACATTAAAATTATGTATGCATTAAAATTAAATCAAGCAGACGACGCAACACTAAAAGAAGAAATGAACACAAAGTACAAAGACGTCTTATGCCAGAGGGTTGCTGTCTGTAGAAGTTATATAAAAAATTTGAATAGTTGGGGGAGTCAGAAGGGGGCAAGGAAAACGTTGCATTTCTTATGGTTGATATATGAAATATCAATAATACTGAAATGAATGACTGATTTTTGTGCTTGTTTGTTGGTTTGTGGCATTCACAGTAGACTTGATTTGATTTGATATGATTTGATTTGATTCGTTTGCAGCGAGGTGAGTTGGCTTGGATAGGCGGGGAAAATTTATACGATTTGAGGATGCTGCTGTTGTGCTGTAGTTTTTGCACTCTGATGCCTGTTCAGCTCTCGCACTCGAGAGTCGTCTCTCTGTGGAGCACTTAATAAAGTGACTTCAGTGGCCAATGGCACAATACTCATGGCTCATGGCTGCACATAATGTGAGCCACTCAAATAAATACATGCATACCAATGTTTGTCCATATATATATATGTATATATGCTTTATATATGCAACACACACAGTGCATGCGAACAGTATGCAAATCGAGTGCAATTTGCATGCAAAGTGGCACCAAGAGAGCCGCATCCAGCCAAACTGGAGCAGCAACCCAGCAGCAGCAGCAGCAGCAGTCTCATAAGGGGTAGTTGTTGTGGGAGAGGGGGGTATTTTTGCAAGTGGCAGTAGCAGGCGCAGCTCATTAGCCATGCCAGCAACCAGAAGCTGAAAAATATGTGAATATGCCACTGCACTGTGGTTAGTTAGCCAACGCTCTGTGATTTGAAACATGTTCTTCAATTGCGAATACCCTTGGCCAAGAACAGGGTATAACGATTGGCATCTTATTTGAGCTTGAGCAGTGTATTATTATTATTATTATTAATATTATTATTACGACTATGATTGGGATACTTGCACTGCAACCTACTAGATCTATTTTGCCTCCTACTCAGCCAGTAGCTCCTCCATCAACCTCAGCTGCTGCACGAATGCGAGAATCTTTGTTGAGGTTTGAGGTTGAGGGTTTCTATGTCTTTGGGATGCTGTTCAGTAAACTGGAGAGTATCCTAAGCCTATTCTTCCTATTAAATACCTTTTTAATTTATGCATATTAATTTTTCTGTATATTATGTTAAGAGACTAAGTTCTTAAAACTGCCATTAACTCAATATACATATATCGTATATGGACATCATAGGGTATTCAGCCTTTATCATAGATTTAAAGATGCTACTATTTTTATTTTAGAGTTTGTTTTCTTGTTGTTGCTGCTTTAAGTCAAAAAAAAAAGATTGGCTGTTGTTTTTTTTCTTTTGTTATTTTTGAGATTTTCTACATATTTTTGGCGTTCCAAAACATTTTTGTTCTTGTTGATTTTTTGGAGAATGTTTTCATGGAATTTCACTCGAGATGCCGCAACTCGAGGCCAAATTACAAATAGTCTTTAGATTTTACACATTGTGCATGGCATGAATAAAAAAATTAATGTAAATAGTTCGTGTATGTTTTGTTGTTGTTGTTGGTGTTGTTGTTGTTGTTGGTTGGTACTGGGCCAACGGGCCAACCTAGAAATTGATATTTTAATTACTTCTCGTACTTCGCGCTTGCAACTAAAAGCATTAAAATGTTACGCAACGAAAACATTCGAGAGACTTTTACAGTGCCAACGATAAACTTAGTTTGAGTGTCCGAATTCAAGTTACGAAATTGTACATTTTGATGCAGCTGCAAAAGTTCAAAGTTCTGTTTTAAAATCCTTTAGAAGGGAACTCGAAACTTGGAAAAGTATTGAAGTATTTTTCAAGTTGTACTATAATTATTTGTAAACAGCTTAATTAGCTCCAACTACTTACAGAACTATGCGCCAGAACCACTCCAACACACATTTGTGGCAAGCACAAGCACAAGCACAAGCACAAGCACAAATCCAACACTTGAGCAATGATTCCATGTGCAACCACATCTATTGTTAGCAGTTATCAGTCAAATATGACAGTAAGTAAGTCTCCGCGCTGTAAACTTGAAAACCTTTGAGTTCTCAGTTTGCAGGGCAATCAATTTCAATTGTTAAACATTGCCAAGCTGTGGCAAGTACTTTCAGTTACAGTTGCGCTCCGTTGAGGTCAGTCTTGAGGGTACTTTGGAGTATAAATCATTGTATTGCTATCTCACTCGCACGCTGTGGCAACATCAACAATAGCCCAACAACACAATGGGTTAAGCATAATGCTAAATGCACGATTAACGAGCATCTTTGAGCCATTCAATGGACAACAACAACAACAATGCGGCACATTAACCAAACAACAATGGCTGACCAAAGGTTTAACGCCTGTCCCGCCCCCACCCAATTGAGAGAGAGAGAGAGAGAGAGTAAGTGAGAGCTGGAGAGGGCGGCTAGTCGAGTGTTGTTTGTTGAATGTGGTCAACTTACCCATTTGGCATGAACAACATGTTAATCTGCAAATAAAGAGTGAAAGAGAGAGAGAGAGAGAAAGAGAGAGACTTATGAGATAGACAAGTATATCGAGAGAATCATTTCATTGTGCACGACTCCAGTCCAGTCCGTCTTTTGTACCCTTTCCAATCTACTCGCATTTTTAACAATTGTACACAGAAAAAAAAAAAACAAACGCAATAAAAATGTGAGCAATTGCAAGGGGGTGGGGGGGGGGGGCGTCTGTATTAAGCGGATTCTCGTGGGTAAATTTATGTTGGCCTTATAATCATAAGCAATGAAAAAAGTGGCAAAGTGAAGCTGAGGAGAGCGCGGCTAGCACATACCCTACACCTCTGGCGAGAAATATTTGTGGAAATTATGGCAGTCCACAAACATAAAGGGGATATCAGCTGCATATTTAGGCTGGAGACACTTGACTTCTGGCTACTGGCACACACTCATTGCTCATTATACCCGAGGCAATTGCATTTGGCAGGGTAGGCGAAAAAGCGAATTCAATCCTCAGCGAAATCACACGCAAATTTGTAACACGGCTTTCGCTTTGGGTATTTTGAATGTTTTATGGTTTTCAAAACCGAAATAAAATTCATAAAATCGACAGGAATTTGCGCGTTTTCTGCCTGTGGCACGACCATTGCCACTTGCCACTTGCCACTTGCCACATGCCGAATCAAACAATAAATCTTTGCTGGTGTTGGTTCTTTTTTTTTATTTCTCTGGTCGCTTTTTGGCAATGCCACGTTACACAGACTAAGCTCATTTAGATTTATATTACACCCACTACAAGCACACACACAACCCGCACAACCACGCACACCACACCCCACACCCCACCCAGCCCAGCACAGCACAGCACAGTAAAGCACAGCACAGCCTACTGTTCGGGGAATTCCAATTGTATTTGAAAACTTTTGCTCTTTTTTTTTGCATTTAACTTTCGTTTTTTATGCTTATTTTTTATTATCAGTTCCGCTTTGGTTTCCAATTCTTCTTTTCGCTTTTTTTATTTATTTTTTTTGCTGTACAGCAAGTATATTTGCACTCGAAGTGATTTGAAAAATTATTCACGTTTTTTATATTTCTTTTTTTTGCTATACATATATATATATTATGTGTGTATATATTTGTACATTGTTATTTGCTGCTGTAAAGTTTATTTTCGATTTAACGCTCTGCACATTATTTGACTGCGCGTATGTCTGTCTCACTGGAGTTGGAGGATGTGCAAAGTTTTCGGGTGTCTGTCTGTGTGTGTGTATATCTATGGATGTATATATATTGTATACTCCCTGAACGGGGAACGGGGAGGGGGAGCATGGCGATTAGGCTATGCCTCAGATAATGCATCGAGAAGTTCAAGTGTTCCATTGGCTTGGGCAATTTGTCGATATGCTCGGCATACGCCTAATGTGTTCAGGCCGTAGTCATAAATTATGCCAACGACTCCGATAGAAATCGACAAAAATGTGGCCGCTTTCACAATATGCAATGTATATATAATCGTTAGCCGTAAACGATTGTTAAGTTCCATATACTTGGACATATGAGGCTAACCTAATTGCTTGAAACTCGGCCGGCAGGTTGCACTATATAACGATAACGATATATAACGATATCCATTTGTCATCGATAAGTGAATCAATGATTTTATTATGGGTATCATATGTAAGACACTTAAAAGAACCAGCGATTCTCGAACTTCAACTAACAAAAGCTGAAAAATTAGTGCAAATATACGAATAAAAACTAGGTTTAAACTAATTTATAATATCGAAATTTTATACAAACTCACATGTATCATTTGTTTGTTTGCATTCGCAACTTCAAAGATAAAACAATTGCAAAATTATGGGAGAGGTCTGCTGGATGGTAGATTGTGGGTGGGTGGATTGGAGGGGAAGGCAAAGCTCTCGTTATAACTCATGGTGACAAATTATCGAAAAGTTCCTAAACAAATAAGGAACAAACACAGAGAAAGACCGGTTCGCATTTATTGTGCACAACAAATGAGATTCCCAATACAAATACGGATCCGAGTTCGAGTTCGAGTTCGATTTCGATTTCGATTTCGAGTCCCGAAGCTGAAGCTGAAGCTGAAGCTGAAGCTGAATGAATGTGAGATGCAAGTGCAAAAGAGCAGCGCAGCAATGCATCAAAATGTTGAGGACAACGACGGCGACACGCATAACAGATAAACCAATAACGAGCAACAATAACAACGACAACAGCAGCAAAAGGACAAACAACAACAACAACAACAGCACCAACAGCAGCAACAAGGAACAATAGAAATCTAAAGCTGAAAATCCATTGAATATCGAATATTACACGCGAAACGCAATGCAGCTTTGCAATTGCTTTTCGTTGCCTGTAGTTGAATAAAGCTAACAGAACTTGGCAACCCTCTCCCCCTCTCCCCCTCAGTCCCCTCAATCCTGGCGCGTTGTCGAACTCGGGGTTAATACTTATTGTCAGGTAGATGTTACCATCCACCATATCGTGCCCATTTATTTGCGCAATATCAGCGATTTCTCGTTATTCGCTTTTCTATTATTTTCAGTTTTCTTCCTCACTCGATTTTGCATACTCTGCAAACAGTTTAAAGTGGCTATGAAGCGTAGATTTATTCGCTCTCTCTGTAAATCACATGTGTGTTGGCTTATTATATATGGCTTGTATGGCAACAGCATCACATCGATATAATTATTTCCATTTAATTATATTTTTATTTACTTTTACTTTTCTATGTTATAAATACAGCAGTTGATTTTGGTGTTATACATTTGGGTAAATAATAATTGTAATCAAGCAACTCTCGAAAACTCTCATTTTATACAGGATATCTTTTAGTTGAATGTCAATGGATTCTCGGTTTATTTTTCTTTGGTTTCTTTTTCTTGAAATGCAGACATAAATACGCGAGAAGCTACAGAAACAGACAGACAACAACAACAAACGCACTGCGGAATAGGGGTATAAAAGGAGGCGGGGAGTTTCGAAAGTTATAGGAAATTTATGGGGGTGTTAGAGCTGTGGGTTGAAAAGGGTGTTTGCTTGCTTGTCTGCGGTGCATAATAGTAACAATACTGTAAATGTGTGCAAATGCCAAGCGATACGATGCGAAACAAATATAGAAAACTGATATCGAAGCTAATGGCAAACACACACACACACACACACACACACACACACACACACAAAGTTATATAGACCTGTCTGTGTGTGTAAGTTATGCTTGGGAGTTTCTTTCTAGTGGTAATGGTGACCCTGCTGGTTGTGTACAGCAACAACTCTAAAATGGCTGTGTGCCCAGGTCAAAGTTTGATGATTGGACGCGCCCTGTCAATTACGCCATGTTATGAATATATCCACATATATATACATACATAGAATACATATACATATACATATATATATATATAGCTGCATATGTTTATCTACTACACACACAAGTAGCAACACGACAGTTAGCTGGAGTGGAAATGTTGAATAGCTTGAAGTAGAAAGGTGTATTTCCAATAGGAAGGCATATTTAAGAAATTATATTTGTAAGATTTGTATGTTAACATCTCATCTGATTCTGTATCGAGTTGAGCATTCAAATCACAATAATTCATTTAGATGTACTTGTTCTTTATATCTCTTGCTCCATCACAGTTACTCTTCCTGCATCTCTTTAATGCTGGGTAAAATCGAATAAAATAATCGGTTTGTGCTAACTTATGCAACAGAGCCAGAAGGAAGCATCTCCGATCCCATAAAGTAAATAATATTCTTAGACTCTTGCTTCTTTTCATATTGCTCAAACTCAATAGATCGGATCATATATATCATAAGTTAACTATCTCTCTCGCTGTCGCTCTCGCTCTCTCTCCATCTCTCTCTCTCTCTCTCTCCCTCAATGACTTGCTGATTTTGGAGTACATCAACTATTCAATGACTATTGCTGTCTGCATTTCGATTCGTTTATCGATTGTTGGCCATATCCAATAAATACACTCACTGCCAAACCTCCTCAGACACCCCAGACACCCCCGGCATGTGTGTAGCTCTGCGTGTGTGTGTGTGTGTATTTTGATTCAATGCATTTTGGTTGTGTTAGACGCTGCTTGCCAGTGCTGTTGTCCAACTGACAGTATTGAATCTGAATAGTGTTGTTCTTGTTCATGTTGCCCCCGGGGGAGGAGTGCAATATTTTTGCGTGCCACAAGGTACAGGTTCGTTTGGTATATACCCCATATATATGTATATAGATATATATATATATATATTAAGATATGGAAATTGCCCACATTCATTCATCGATGATTCGCTGTCAGCCAAAGTATTTGACACCAGCTGTTCATCGATATTGTTTCTTTTGTATCTTCACGATTGTATTTGTTGTATATTTTTGGGTTTGTTTCGTTTCGCCGTATTTTCAATATATGTTTATATATACACAGTGTATCCATGGGAATATTTAATAAACACACAACTGACATACCACATTTTTTGTTCGATTTTTTTTATTGGATCTGCTTTGTCAACGTGAGCGAGGAATTATTTTAGAGTGCTGGTCGCATTTTGTTAAATGACCGCAGTACAGGAGGAGGAGGACAGACAGGATTCTAAGACCTAATGCTCACTAATAAATGAAAAGCAAATGCTCGCTAATTAGTTAAGAGCTCAAAATCTACCTGCTAACACCTAAACCTACACCTGCCAATTAACCCCACCTCCCACTTTTCCGTCCTTTAATCCACTTGAAAACAGCTGTCGCTTTTGTCGCCTGTCGTTTCCTTATTTATTTTGCGCAACAAACAAAAACAAAAAAACCACAGAAAAACAAAAAGAGCGGAAGAAAAAGTGACAGTGATAAATTTTGCTTATAAGTTGCTTTCGAGGCTGGGAGCTTGAGAATCGCGTAGAGGGGCACACGCAAAGCCAGGTTGGAGCATTAGGCCGGGGGCTTTGCGCTTGCAGCTCTAAGCTGCTCACTCCTCGCTGCTGCCTCCGGTGACAGTTGTCAGATGGCGTTGGCCACATTTGCAGATATGGTCACTATACGATTAACACAACTGCTCCACCCATCACCCCATTTGACCCACTTTCACATTGTCCTGCAAACAAAACCAAAGTATTCCAATTCGCCAAATTGTCATTTTCTTTGTTTATTTGTTTTCTGTTTTTGTGTGTGTTTTTTTTTTAATTCCTTGGAGGGGAGGCGACTTATTATTATTGTTGTTGTTGTTTTCCCATGAGAGGCAATGAACGGCCAACAACTGCCACACAACTAATCGGGTCCCCGTCTCTCAATCCACAATCCACAATCCTCAATCCACAATGCTCAATCCTCTGGTTCTCGCGCCTTGAATCAGTTGTGACATTCCCAAGCTCAGCCACTCAACGGACATCACATACTCAACAAACATTTCCCCCCAGGGGTAACACCCCTCCCCCCCACCCACACACACACACACACACACACACACACACACACACACACACACAAAAAGAAGGCCGAGTAATGAAAAAATGCTAAGTGTTGTTTTTATACCCTAGCCTTGGAACTGACTCCACGTGGGGAGTGTCCTCCATTGCCGAAGTAGGGCAAATTGAGTTGTTTGTTTCTCTCTCAACTTCCATTTTTCGTTATGTTTGCCTCGCATACCTTAGAGAAAGCGTATTCAGACTATAATAGACTTATAATAGATTTAGCTTAAAATAGTAGCAAAATAGTTGAATTTTCATTCCGTTCCGCAACTACAAAATTACACTTTTATATGGATCTCTTTTGATATACCCGTCTTCAAAATATTTCCTTTACGATTATGAATACATATTGAGAATAGAACAGTTACTGATTTGTAATTGGGAATGTTTTCAAATTCAAATCAAAATGTGTTTTCCATTTGCCATCAGCATATTAATCTTGGTCAAATTATCAATATTATTTGGAGCATTGACCATTTTCCTGTGTGTGTGTGTGTGTGTGTGTGTTTATTCTGGATATATTCAGGCAGTTGGTGTGTGCCCAATTCCATTGTTCCACGTTCCATGCTCCCCTGGCACCTTGAAAAACTCATCAAGTTGCTGGGGGTGGCTGTTGCCGCGGGACAAGGCAAAGGGCAATACAAATGATGCCACCTGGTGACAGCCACTGATTCCCAGTTGGATTCCGACGCCTGTGCTTTTGCTCCACTCCATTCCACGCCACACCACTCCACACCGCTCGTACTCCACTTTGGTGCCGCCTCCGCCCGGCACATGTCAAGTTTGGGGACGCGATTACGTTCGAGGGCCCCAAGGAAGCGTGTGTCTCGCGTCGGTTCCTGTCAAATTTCATTTTCACTTTTTCGCAGCTCTTAAATAATATTTGTTTTTACGTACATTTCACTCATCGTCAAAAAAAAAAAAAACGCCCCCGCCTTTGTCAGTCTAACCACCCGCCCTCCCCCGCCACTGTTGTGCCTTGCCAAGCTGGAATTTAATAATTTTAAGTGAAAAATGAAAAGTCTTGCGGATTGTCGGTGTGTTTTAAGGTGTTTGCTCAGCAGCAGCTTTAACACTTGTTTGCCAGCTCAGCTCAGCTGCTCAGCTGCTCAGCTGCTCAGCTGCTCAGCAGCTCAGCAGCTGCAGCTGCAGCTAAATCTTGAGTTTCAGCTGGATTTGAGCGCACTCATGGCCATAATTGTATTATGCTTAAAAAGCAGATCCCAGAACCCCAGAGCCCCACTCTACCAGCAACTACCCACTACCCGATTCCCGGATTGGCTTTTGTACCTTTGCCTAAATCTGTTGCGACTTTGTCTATGTTTCATCTTAAACCAGCAATGAAACACACATGAATAGAGCAGTGGCGAGGCGATGCGTGAGTGATCGACTAGCAGTTACCCTGCAGCCGCAACGAACTCAAATCGAAAGGCAAATCAAGCATGTTTCCTGTGCCTGTTTCTGAGCAAACTGGGCAAGACATATAGCTAAACGATTTATATACAAGATGGATATCAATTTTGGTGCATTTAATATCAAGTCTGTCTGCATGCAAAAAATATGTATATAAATAAATATGATATTTATTGAAAATAATAAAATCTGTTTGCTGCCCTTTTCTAAGTTTTGCTGGGTTTGCCAGATATATTTGTATATATTTGACACAAAATATGCGCTGCCTTAGCCGATCTTATGGTTACAGTGTAGAATAATAGAATCAAATGCCGGCATTTTTTATCAACAAGAATTCAATAAACAACTTGCAGACAGTGTGTTGTTGCTGTTCCCATTGTGCGTGTGTGTGTGCGTGCGTGTGTGTGTGTGTGTGTGTGAGTGTGATAAGTACGTACTCAGATGTATTCAGATACGATAATAAAATACCCCCAAGACATATTTGCGTATGCATTGCCTCTTTTCTTCTTTTCTTCTGTTTTTTTATTTATTTTTTTAATTTTTTGCTGTTGAGCTGTTTTGAGGTAAGTTGCTTCGAGAGCCCCTTTGTCGAAACTGAAGCTCAACTTGAGTGTTAAACAAAAACGACCCCCACTGGCCCCCTGCTGCAGTTCTCAGAGCAGCAGAAAGTTTTAATTGTTGCAGAACTTGATAAAGCGCCTCGAGCAACAGTAGTCGGTATATTAATTTCCAACTTGGTTCTTTGAGGGATACGCCAAATTTGGCCCATTTGTCTGATTCGAAAATGGGGTTTTCCTTTTTGGTTTTTTTATGCTTTATGTTTTATTTTATGCTCTCCATGCGCATTAAGGCATCCACATATTTCAATTTGAGCTGATTCCACTCGCTACTTAACTGAGTTGCGCCAATCCATTGGATTTCACTTCAGGGTCACTTTCAGAAAGTAAATCGCTCCTCCGGGAAACTATTTTGTTGTTTTTTATTCGTATTCCTATTTCAACAGGTCCGCCAGCAGCATACGAAGTCAGTTTATATTTAAACATTTTCAAATGACATTTGGGACCGAGTAGCTCCCGTAGTGAATCTAAATTGATGAATTGTTATCCTCATCCCCAGTCAATGTGTACATTTTCAAGTTGATGACAAGTTGACAAGTTACAAACGATTAAAGCATAATTTCTCATTGCTTGCTTGATTTTAGCCGATTTTGTTTAATCCAAACAATGACAACAACTGGGCGAATATTAAACAAATGTTTTTCGAGACAGAGACGGAGACGGAGAGGGAGAGAGAGGGAGAGGCATAGGGTGTCATTATTCAGCCAGTTAAGAAGTGCACTGTCAGAAAAATGTTGTAGAAATCATTTTTGATATCTAAATCATAATTAGAAGCACACATTTTAAGCGCTGAAATTGAAATTGTTGTTTCAATCCTGTTTTTTTTTTTACTTTAATTAATCTAGGTAATTGAAATATATTTTTCAAATATTATCTGGCTATAAGAATGATGTGAAATGGTCTTAAGAACGTCACTAAAATAAGAGTTTGGTTCTCGCTTTTGACTTTTTTGCAAAGTGTTTGCACACGAGTCAGTTGAAGCAATAATCGAGAATTGGGAATCGAGAGCCGATAATCGAGTTGCCACTTGTGGGTTGCCAGTTGCCAGTTTTAGTTGTCAGCTGTAAGTAGTCAGTTGTCAGTGTTTTTTCTCTCCGCTGCTAACTCGTATCAGGTCGTGAAGCCATTTCCGTCCCCGTTTAGAACGTTTAGCGTCAACGACACAACCGCGAGAGATACGCTGTGCGACAACAAAATGGAGATATTCAATTCGAAGCGAAAGGCAGCTGAGGCAACTGGGTCAGTGGCTGCCACAGAATTGGCCCACGTTGCTGGCAAGCGTGCAAAGAAACGTGGCCATCGCTTGCAACCGCAGTTGCCCAGCATGCCGCTTCTAGACGAAGAGGAGCCCATCATTTGTGCAACCAAAGAGAAAAAACATAAACGCAAATCCAAATCCAAATCCAAATCCAAGCCGAGGAAGGACAAGCGGAATAGCGAGACAGCTAATGGACAGAAAGAAGGAGAAGAAGCGAAAGCAGTAGATGATCATGAAAAGAAAGCAGCAGCAAAGGCTGAAGCCAAATTGCGTTGGTTCCATCAAAAGAAACGCATTGTGGACCAATGGCGACGCGAACACGCGAATGACAAAAATGTGGATTTGGAGCTGCATGACGATTAATACCAAATAAACTAGGTAAGTTTTAAGGTTCGCAATAGCAACAGAGAAAGACAGAAGATATCTGGATGATAATTGAATTTGTAATTCAGAATATAACTGCCATTGTCGAGCTGTATTGACAAACTAATCGAATGTAATCGAATGTAATCGTTAGTATTTTTTTAAGCTGCTAGACTGCTAGTCAATTATTTATCGGATAAGATGATGACATCATGCGATGCTTTGCACAAACAAGAGTTCTTAAGCCAAACATTTATGATTAATTTCTTATAAACATTGAGCTAAAGTAATATTATTATTATTCATTTGTTTGTTCATAAATTAAGAAAAAGCAAAGCATTTGAATTGAACTGAAAAAGCAAAGTTTGTAGCAGTGGCAGCAGTAGGAGCAGCAGCAGTGGCAGACCATTATTCTTTAGGAAATCCCATGAGCAATGTGCTCGGCACGTGCGTGGCAAGCAAATTAAGAGCAAAACAGGAGAGGAAGGAAGAGCAGCAGAGAAAGCAATTCAAGCAAACGCACCTAAAACCAGAGGCAATTATCTGACAAGCTGGCCATAAAAATAGTCAATTACAATTTCACGATTTAACCAATTCGCAATATAGACAAACACACACACACACATATAGAAAGCGAGAGAGAGAGACAGAAAGAGAGAGAGAGAGACAGACAGGGCGAGAATGAATTATGCTTTTTCTATAGCTTGACGCATTTTTCATGAACTTTATCAAAAGGGTTCGTTTCCGATTTTGGTTGTGCGATAAGAAAATATCGAAAAGGTCGAAAATCGAGTAACGGCAATAAACAAATAACAAAGCGCCATCTGTTGTGCGGCTAACCGACTAGCCACATACCCTGTAAAACAATGTTTTCCTTACCAGCCAACAAGTTCTATTCAGTCGGCTGCTTATCACATCAATGTATCTGTCTGTATACATATAACTTAGCGAAGTACAAGCAGAATAAAATTGTAGGGTATTTATAAGATTACATAACACTATTGCTGTGCTAAGAGAGTTGTGCAACAGCAGCGAAAACAACAACTCAACATGCAATGGAATTAACGCTTCCATGGCAATAAATCCATCCCTTTATTTTTATAGAGTATACAAAGCACACAACAACAACAACAACAACAAATAAGCTGGCACTTTGTGTGTGTCTGTGTGCGTGTGCGCGTGTGTGTGTGTGTAGGTGTAGGTGGGTTTGGGTGTGTGTATTTGTGCGTTTGGTAATCGAACTGATGAAAAGAGCACAACGAGCAACTTTCGAACGAAAAACTGTTGAAATTTCAATTTGAAGTTGAAACAAAATCAGCTACAGAAATCTGAGCATTCAACTGACACAAGCACATACACACACACACGCACACACACACACACACACACACACACACGCACACACACACACACATAGCCAGCTGCCCTGCACTCCCAGCCAGCCTTCCTCTATAACAAAATGCAACTAAACCATGTACATATTTAGGTATATATATATATATATATATATATATACATGTGTGTGTGTGTGTGCGTGTGAAAATGCAAAGAGTATTTAAATGGTCCAAAAAGGCGGACAACAGCGCGTTTAAAGTCTTGTCTTGTAAGTGGAGTGGAGTGGAGTGGAGTGCGGGTGGGGGTGGGGGAAGGGTTACTTGTATTGGTTAATGTCGAGGGATCTGAGAGACAATTTAATGCCGGAAATAGTTTTTCGCAAGCTATATAAGCCTACAATAAGGGCTGACCTATGGCTAGGGGTAGTTCCAGAAAAGAGGAGTGCGGGGGCGGGGGGCGGGTGTGCAATCGGTAGGGTTTGCTCCTAGTGAGTGACTGCAAAATAAATTTACTAATAAAATGCCAAAAATGTTTCGCAGGCCCAAAACGAACCCAAAGCTGACAAGCCCTAGAAAAAGGTCGACTTGTGTGTGTGTGTGTGTGTGTGTGTGTGAGTGTGTAAAGGGGTAAACATTTTGAAATGAACATATTTTAAATGCATGCCACGCACCCGAGCAGCAACAATCACAACAACAATAACAACAACATCGACAACGATTTTTGGGTGTTTAAATGAATCTGAAAATGAGCGTAATTTGGGCTTGACCTTGACAAACTTTAACCCCCCCGCCAAGCAGAGTGGTGGCAGAGTAGCGGGTGGGGTGCAGTCGTGCAGTCGTGCAGTCGGGTGTGGGGGTGTAGGGGTGTAGGGGTGGGGGAAGCCATAAAACATGTGGTTGTCTGTTGCTGTGCGAATAATTTCAGCTGGCAACCCTAGAACATGGCTTGGGTATGCGGCAACAGGCAACAGGCTCAAGGTCATTGGGCAAAATAAAACCAAAAGCAAAAGCAAAACCAAAACCAAAACCGGAACCGGACATTCATTCAGCTGCGACGTGCGACGTGCCAACTGTGATATGAATGGCAGCAGAGACAAGCGCGTTGGCAAAAGATCAAAGCAATCGATACGCTAACAATAATAACAATAAACAACAACAGCAACGAGGTGCTAAGGGAAAAGCGAAAAGCGAAATGGGAAATGGGAAATGGGAAAAGGGAATACTCAGAGCTCTAATGAAGCACAGAAAGACTTGAATCTAGCTCAGAATTTAAGAAAAACTCGAGCTGACACTTTAAGAGACGATATTCAAGCAACTTCTAGTTGCTGATATCCACTCAATCAGTCAATCATCATTGACACAAGTGTTCAATGAATGGTTGCCAATATTAATGCATTTATTATTATTATTATTATTATTATTGGGATGCCTGCACTGTGACTTACTAGATCTATTGTGTCTCCTATTGAGTCTATAGCTCATCAATCATCAACCACAGCTCCTCATCGCTCGTAGCATGCATCCCAAGGATGCTGTATCGTCATCTAGTTAAGGCGACAGAATCTACTAGGATGTGACTTGAAGATTCTTCCTCGCTTTCACAGAACATAGTTGGGTTGGATGACTTCTTCGTCTACCATGTCCTGTCAGTAGACTAGTGAATATTATGATTATAGCCACCCAAAAGATATCTGGCTTGTCGGAGTCCTGGTGTCTCTGCCCAGTGCCGTTGTCGCCTCTGTTTTTCTTCGTTTCTAATTTGCAGTCGTGTTGTGTGTGACATATTAATGCGTATATTTATTTAATTTTAATTTAATATCACCCTCTCACTCTCACTCACTCTCTCCCTCTCTTGCAGATTTTACAGACGCATAGACTTTAACATCAAATTCAGAAACCGGAACCTGGAGGGTGGAGGATGCAGCACAAAACTATGAAAAATACTTGGGGGCATGAATTAATTTATACTTAAATGCGAGCAGAAACACGAACATTAAAATAAATTGGGCAAATCTTTTGGCTAACAGCGGAAACACAGCAAAGCAACAACAAAGAATGGACACTGTGCGGGGAGGTGTGTGTGGGTGAAAGGATGTGATGGACAATTTGCTGATATTTCCAATTTGATTGGAGAACTTTGCAGAGTGCATAACAAAGGAACAAAATAAATCGAACAAAACAAAAAAACAAAAAAACAAAAAAAAAAAACACGTTAAAAACGAACTCAGAAAAAAGGCCAGGCAACAAAAACAAAAAAACACACACAAATAAAGCAACCAACGAAATCAGCTCGAAGTAATTGTTTAAAATACACTTTATTGAAAATAAAAAAGAATATGCAAGTGGGAGCCATATAAATAATGACCTAGTCAATCAATATCAATCAGAAGCAACGATTTACTATTTGGGCAGGCAACAAGCTGAGCCAACTAGCTAATCAACTTTTTGGAAAGGGTATTTACGCGCAAAGTGCGCCAAACGAACAAAGCAACATTTTCAAGTTGTTATTTTTTCTGTTTCGCGAACTGCCAGTCAAAGTTTTTCGGGGGGGCGCAATTAAAAGGAAAGTGCTGCCAAAAATAAATAAATAATATATATATATATATATATATATATATATATATATAAATTTTGTGTAATGTAATGTATTGTTAAAGTTTTTTGCAGGGGGGAGGGGGGCGCAAAAACTTACCAGCTGGTTTTGTTGCTGATGCAGCGAATTCAGCAATGACGTTGATGCTAACGCAGGCGCTGACGTTGACGCTGACGCTGACGCTGACGCTGACGCCGACGTTCAGTTGCCGTCGATTTTGGTCAAGTGAATGAGAATTACAAAACAACGCCCGCCCCAAAAAGCTGCTTCTGGGGTGGGGGTTGTAATGGGTAGCTGCTGCTGCTGCTGCTGCTGCTTCTTCAATGGCGGCTGGTTTAAAGTTTATTTTAATTCGTTGTTGCTGCTTCTACTGCAAAAGTTGCTGTTGTTGTTGTTGTTGTTGTTATTCACTTTGAACTTTTACCGTTGGCTGCTGATAGTAGCAACAATGGCGATGACGTTGGCGTTGGCGGTTGTGCTGATGGCGATCTGGAAAGCGTGTGAAAAAAGAAACAAAATATATATTTAAAAAAAAATGGAATATGAGAAAAAATTAATTAAATTCGCTCATTGACGGCTGATGATTGGCAACATGAATGCAATTTCAGCGAAATAGCTACGAATTTATATAAAATCAGAGTTTCTGCTTTAAACGCTGTTTACAATTTATATATTTTAATTAAACATACTCGCTCGTAATAAGATAATACTATAAAAATGTAATGCTGTATTATTCGATTACATTACATTAACAGAGCAAAGCAATTCCAGCAAAAGAAATACAAAAATATAATAATAAAAAGTAATCAGCACTTTTAGGCGCTTTGCGGCGAAATAAAAATTAATTTGCAAACTTGTTGAGTTTTGAGCGCTGAGCCGCTTCAAACTTGTTGATAGCACTTAAGTGCAACTGTTAGTGCTCGCTCATTAGGTGCCTAATCGACTCAATGAGCGAATGAGCGAATGAGCGAGCGGAGAGCGAATGCACTGCTAAAGAACTCTGTTAAGCGAAACGACGCCAGCAGCACACACACACGCACACGCGCGCACATAAACACAGTGAGAAGAAACGAAGCGAACGCGTCAACGATTCGTGTTGATTGTCGGCCGCAGCCAATTAAACGTTCACTGAGTGCGTTGCGACGGCAAATTCGCCTCGAGTGAGTGAGTGAGAGAGAGAGAGAGAGAGAGAGAGTGTGAGTTGATGAGTGCCTGCATTCGCCGCAGCGGCTGCATGTGCATGTGTATGCGTGTGTATGCATGTGTGCCAATGCAATGCAATGGTTAACATATTGCAGCTGCCTCTGTTAGAGGGAAGGCATAGGCAAAGCCATAGGCAAAGTCATAGGGGACACAGGGCTACAGGGTTATAGGGCTGCAGGGCTACACAGGGCATGCAGGACATTTGAGTCCACCCTCTTTGACAGCTGCTGCTGCATTTCTTTTGCTCAACAAAAATTGAGTTTTGCCATGCTATAAATATGCAACGTCAGCAGCTGGCCGGGCAATAACGACCCTAACCACCCCATTGGACAACAACAACAGCAACCAGAGTTTCTGACTGCGGTCAGCGTTCGAGCTGGCAATGTCCAAAACTGCTGAACTCCCCACACAACACACACCACACCCCACACACCACAGGCCAAGTTGCCAGCATTTATTTAGCTGGCTTTTGCGGTTTTTATCTTGCTGTTGACTCCTAAATGAGCGACAGACCAGCATTTACAGCTACAGCTACAGCAACAACAGCAACAGCAACAACAACAACAAACACACTTAAATGAGAACCATTAGAAATCGAAACGGATGGCAGTTAAGATTTGACAATCAAGATATCAACTTAACGATTGTGCGGCAAATCGCATGTACAACGATTGAAATTAACATTGCTCCCCCTCCCTCTCTCCCCCCCTCTCTCTCTCTCTGTAACTCTCTTCTACTACTTTCAACATTACGTAATGCTAGGCCATTTTATATATATATATATATATATATATATGTGTATATGTTTATATATTTAATTTCCTTCTATCGCTGTTTCATTCTAATAACCCATGTGCATATTTTGACCGGCTGATGTATTTCTTCCATTATTATTTGTAATTACACTGCAATTGTTCAACTTATTCTCAATTTACGCTGGTTTCATTGGAAATGCAATCTGTAAAATGTGCTCTTTAAGTTTTTTTTTTTTTTTATATATATTTTGTGTAATAATGCAAAACTGCCGTTAGCTGATTAATTTTTTTTATGAAGTGACTAAAAGCATATTTTATTTGAAACAATTTGCATAATCATTTTCAGCTTCACAGCATTTTGAAATAAGTTTTTCTTTGATCTTAAGTTCGGTTTGTGGACACAGCTCAATAATTGATTAGCCAAGCTTTAAGTTTTGATTTAAGATCAGTCATCTCAGTCAGTTGCCAGCCAGTTGCTGTATTTGTTGAAGGTATGAAGGTGAATACAAATACATATTTGCCTGGAATTGCATTCTTAGCATGCACATAACTTATCTGAGTTTGACATGTGCAACTTGAGCAACCTCTTCTCTTTTTCTTCTTCTTCTGCTTCTTTGTTGCTGTGCTGCATGCACATCGTTTTGAGCTCAGGTGCGACAGAGTCGCTGAGCGGCTCTTCACGATGCTGTTGCACTCGAAATTGCTGTTGTTGTTATTGTTATTGTTATTGTTATTGCTGTTGTTGTTGCTGTTGCTGTTGTTGATGCATTGCAAATTCGTGCAACGCACTTATCCAGCGACTGCCTCTAAAACCGACCTCAACCTCAACCCCATTTGGCAGCTGGAATCGTCAACAGACCAAATCGGACCCGACCAGACCGGACCAAACCAGACCAGCCGGGAGCAAAGCAGACTAGACTCAACTCTGGCGACATTGTTGACTCTGTCTTACCTTATTTCCTACTCCTCCCCCTCCCCCTGCCACACACCTTACACCCCGTTCGCTCTCTGTGTTTCTCTCGTAATTGCTTATGCAAATTTCACTGTTGCAAGTACCCGTTAGTCGGCAGTCGAGTAGCGAGCAGCGAGTAGCGAGTAGCAACCAGAAGCTATTCCCACCAAACACTTAGCACAACCCTATCACTCAGTTCCACCCCCCCCCCCCCCGCCCCCTACAAAAAAAAGCACACAAAAAACCTCTTTCCCCAAATCAACTCTCCACATTCTTCTCGATTCCATTTTAATTCCTTTTGTGTGCTATTTGTCTCTGACTGCATCTTTTTGGCTGTGAGTTTTGTTGGCTAGCAAAAGCTTACCTTGTTGCCTCGCACACACACACACACACACACACACACACTTACGTATTCTCTTCCGGCAGCAACCCCTGTACACCTGCACCACTCCACCTCTTCACATTTTGCCACCATTTTCATTGTGAGCGTCAACGTTGAGCGTTGCAAGCATTTGCATAGGGACGAAATGCATTTGCAGAAAACACCCCAACTTCTGACACACACACACCCCCCCTCTAACCGTGGCGTAGTCCGTCTGCACCTGAAGCAGCTGTAATTTTAATGTGCAAAACAAATACAAATTAAAGCAATGTAAATAAAAGCTTCGCGCGCTTGGGCTAAAAATTAAAATAAATTCCAACTTGCAATTTTTGGAGAGAGCAGGGACACAAAACATAAAAGAGATATATAGAGAGAATGGGGGCGTGGTTGGGTGTGGGTGTGGGTGATGCTAGTGTGTGACATAAGGAAGCAGCTTCTTTGGCGACGACTGCCAGGCAAATATCACCTACATGAAAATTTGCATAATAAAATGTGTTTGCCTGGGCATGTGTGTGTTGGTTGTGTTGTGTTGGTTGTGTGTGTGTGTGTGTGTTTGTGTATGTGCGAGCATTGCAATTCTATATAATGCACTCGTTAGCTACATTGGTGGTATGTCGCTCTTGTGGCATAAAACAATTCCAATTCTTGATAAGCCACAAAAACAAAGTTGAAAAGTTGCAGACTTTTTGAGAATGAATGTTTGCGAGGAAATTAAATTCCACAGGTTGGGCGAATAACTTTCTGAATATGTGAATATTTTAGGAGTGACATTCAATTTGTCAATGCCTTCTTTCTGTCAGTGTACAACATAAATAATAAAATAGTTCGCAAACAGAATTCAATTGCATTTGCATTTATGATAAACGATTAGAGATAAGAGCTGAGGGTAACTGCTAGTCGAGCATACCCACTTTTATATTCTTCTATTCATTTGTCAGTGTCCTGTTAGTCCTTTGCGCCTGCCATCAGCAGCTGATCTGGCCTCAAAACTGTACAGTTTGTGCAGCACTGGCAATTTGCTGTGTGGTCAGCTTCATTTTCAACTGTTTTAAGTTGGAGCTTTGCAGCTGTCTTAAAAAACAGGCACACGTACATATGCATATTGCAACAAAATGTTGCAAGTTCAAGTTACGCCTAACGCCATTTTTATATACATGTGTGCGGACAAATGGGGGAAGGACTTCTGAAGGACAGCGTGGGCAGCGCAGCTGCGCTTGATTTATGACCAACAGCGCATTTCACTCTGTCTCTCTCTCTCTCGCTGTCTCTCTCACACTCACTGTTACTTCATGGTCATCAGTTTGATGGGAAAAGGCTGGAGTTGGGCGGAGGCAGCACTGAGAGTCTCAATAGTATAGTGCAACGTGAACCGACAACATGGCTTGCTTTTGGGTTATCAGTTGCGCAGTTTAAGTGCCAGTTCAAGAAAAAGATAGAGAGAGAGAGAGCGAGAGAGAGATAGAGAGAGAGAGCGATAGAGAGAGAGAGAGAGAGAGACAGAGGAAGACAGCAAGAAGGAGAAAGCGCTGGTGACTTGCATGCAAAATATCATTTGTTAACTTGCCAGCGAAAGAAGTCTAAGCCAGTAAGAATCATGTAGCCGAGTGGGATCGACTACAATATACCCTGTATCCAGTTGTTCAAAGTATTCTAGTCTAACTCAAATGCACAATATGAGTTTCTCAGACGATCTTTATGGAATTTGGCAATTAATCAGCCTTTGAAATTGTGGCTTTTGCGGCTATCGAAACACGATATGTATCGATAATTGCGAAATTGAGACAGTTATCGATAGGATGAAATAAATATGATCGGCGAGAACATGGCTGTTGATCCTGATTAAGAATATATATATGTATTTAATGGGAGATGCTTTTTACTACCTGTTAAATACATTTCCACAGGACCAGTATACCCCTTTGACTCATTTTGAATGGGTTCAGGGTTTTGAAAAAGATAGAGAACTTGACGAAAGCATCTGGAACCTTTTATGTATACAATTTAAAATGTTGACAATACTTTTAAGCAAGTTGACAGCGCGACAACACGATAAGGACTCGCATTAAATTCCATTACCGAACAGTTGAAGTTGGACGGGGAACAACGAGTTAGAAATTAATGCACAAAATTAGACGAATAAAATAAAATATTTATATTATTCATTCATATATAAAACATATATAAAAATTGATAGTTTTAGCTTAAATACAATCTGAAATCTATTGTTACTCATGAGTAATAAAAAATGCTTTCTATTTACAACTATCCCTATTGGTAAGCTTCGTAAGTTTCTCTTTCTTTTTACGATTTGCTTTCAGAATATCTTTTCTATCTTTATCTATGTGAATCAATTTATATATATATATATATATGTATTTATATTATATACACTTATTTGCTTTATATCTCAATTTACTATTCATTATTTATAATCATCTACTAGAAAATTCGAATCGTTAACGAACTAAATGCTACTTTATAAACACGTTAGTTTAATGGCTAGATGAAGGCTCACAACCCAATCTAGTTCATAAATTTCTATGGGTGTTTGGGTCTTAAGGGGTGCAGCAGAAGAGGGGCGTAGCTGGATAGTTAAGTATCCACAACAATTTTGGGACTGAGGCCAGCCAATTGCCAGTTCATAATTTGTGTAGTAGCCTCGGCAATGCATGCCTCTCTAGTATTGGGGTCTGTTAAGAGAGAGAGAGAGAGAGAGAGACAGGGGGGTGGGGTTTGGGGGTATGTCTGGAGTTGTTTTCAGTGTCCAGTGTGGCAGCTGTTGGCAACATGAAAGCCCAAAAGGGGATTGACATCATTTGAGTAGGCAGTCAAGTGGTGATGGCGATGGGGATAAGGGTCAGGAGTTAGGCAGATTGGCTTGCATATGAAATTAGCCAAATATTGTCGACACACATGCGTTTAGGGTACGGTTAGGTTTCAGCTGGGAGTTCTGCCTCTCAGTTTGTGTGGCATATTGCAATGACTTAAACAATGTTGCATATTAACAAGCGGCCAGACACGCCACAAACGGGTATCGTCACAGAGCCTGCCCTGTGCTCCAGGGGTCAAGGGGTTAAGCCAAACCCTCCCCCAACCACCCCGCAGCCACCCTCCTGCAGACTCGAGTGGCACCCGCAATGTCTGTGCATAAATAAGGCATAAATAAGCGACAGGCTCGCTTCGTCGCTGCCGCCTGGCTAATTAAAACACTTGATGGCCCATTTAAACGGAAAGCGCCACCTGGTGTTCAGTGTTTGCAGGGGGCGACTTCTGTCCAAAATGTGGAAAAATTGCTGTAAATTGCAAAATTCATATGTCCCCGCGGGCGGGCCGAGGCTGTTTTTATTATTATTGACAGTTGCCTGAGGTGACAAAGGCAACATAAACAACCAATCAATTTTGAGGTGGTTCAAGGTGGTTCGCAGTGGCTCGAGGTGGTTCAGGTGTAGCAGTAGAAAGCTGTTTGCCTTTGGCTGCTTTGCTTGCCTTTGGGCTGTCTTAAATTGCTCGTGTAAATGGCAAGGATTGCGTTTCCGGGCGGAAAGGGGCACACACATCTTGAGGTTACGCCTCGCTTTGGGTTCTGTAAATAATTTATTGATATTAAGTGTTATTAATTGAGATAGCATTCAAATCGCTGTGGTGGTCTGGACTGTGGTTTGTTTCCCAAACCACAATCACATCAAGTCAGCACGACTTCAACCTGAGGTGCTAGTTGCTTAAGATTGATTAACAGTTTGTGGTTGGGCGAGAGATTTGGGTGGTTGTGGTGACAGTTTTGGCATGTTTTCAATTGGGTGTTGAAATGGAATCTAATAACTATTTAGAGAAATGATCAAAGTGAATAAAGTGCCATTAGAGTTTTGAAGATATTCGAGGCAAGTGGATTCTTCTTCGTTGCACAGTCTATTTTTGTCGATTGAATATTTAAGAAGTCTCTTTTTTGTTTTACATATTGTGGCACAGCTCAAAGCATATCGATTTCCAGTTAATTAAATTGCTTGAGCCTGCGAACAGAAGAGCTTACCAATGTCATCTTTATTCAACTGTGAAACTTTTCTTTTTATTTTTGTTTTATTGCCGCTTCAGATTCAGCACTTTCAGTTCATATGGAAATAAATCCTCCAGATGGTGCCCAATGCACACATACATATATATATATATATATATATGTGTGTGTATATCGAAATATGAGCAACAATTTGAGTGGCAGAGTGGAGAAATTGAACACTTGAACAGGCAGAGATACGAGATACAGTGAAACAGAAGAACACGCACCCATTCAGACGGTGTCGCATTTTATTTTGGTATTTGTTGAAGGTTTTTACGATTGGCAAGAGGCACGTTTACTTTTAGCATTAAAGGCGACAGCCGAAAGTGGCAGAAAGGAGCACATTTTATGGCCCAGTTGTAGCGGCACTAACACAATTGGCCAGCGTGGCGAGGCGAGGCGACCTGTCGCAACGGCGACAAAGCGGAAGTGAAATCGCGACACACACACACACACACAGAGAGAGAGAGGGAGAGCAGGGAAGAGGGAGGGGGAGAGAGATAGGAGCGAATTTAAAACAATAAAAATGTGCACATAAAATGCAACATTTTTCGTTAGTCTTTTAATGCATTTTCCCGTAAGGCCAAAAGTGGCCAAAGGCCATTAAAAATCTTCAGTTGCACAGGGGACAGCACCGGACTGGACAGGATCGGGGACAGGACACACACTCAAACCACGTCTACACACTCATATGCAGTCGGCAGCTTTGGACAAGTAGAAAGCTGAACAAAGGCAGCAGCTGGAAAAGGTGAAGGGCCAAAGGTTGAAGGGCAAGGGCACGAGGGCATTCTCATTCTGTGCAACGACAAAAATGGATGAGGAGTTTGTGGGGAGGGGGTAAGTGAAAAAGGGCTGCTTGTTTGAGCGGTTTACAGATTTTGCACAGCTTTTCGCCAAGTTTATCTGCTTTCAAGTGATGCTGATGGGGCGGACAGCGCAGGGCTTAACGGTTTAAGTCCAAGCGGATTTGGAGACATTGAAACCCTACAAAAGGACACGTTCAAACAGCGAAAGGAAGATAGCAGAAGCTGCAGCCAGAGCCACAGCCACAGCCATAGCCAGATTGAGAGCGTGCAGTGCATGCGAGGTGAGATAAATATTTCAACTTCATGCGTGTTTATTCGTGTTCGTTCGTGTCTGTGCAGAACATGACAGAACAGCTTACATTTTTAATAAATTTAAAAAATGCATATACATCTTCTCATATGATGATTAATCTTATTTTAGGAATCTATATCTCATATATAAAAAATATATATATAAATATGAACTTCAGGCATGCGGAGGCTCTTTGAGCTAAACGCTTCATCAGGTGGCCGGCTGCCAATGGGGTGTCGAGTGGGATGGCGTGTGGCATGTTAAGGCGCCACTTGCATCCAAAACAACAACTCGGCAAACTAAATTGTTATTATGCCAACAATTTTCTCAGCTTGAGTTGTTGTTGTTGTTGTTTATAAATATATTTCGAGGTGAAAACCAAATGACTTTAATGGCCAAAAGGCTTGCCGTAGGTTAGATGCCCAACGGACCTTTTGCACTTGGGTGGGTGGGAAGCGTGGCACCCGTTTGGAATTTACAAAATAGCACAAATATTATACAGTGTCACGCCCACCGGCTCCAAATCAGCCGCCCAGCAAGCACACCTCACAACAACAACAACAACAACAAAAGGAACATAGAACATGCGGCGCTGGTTTGCATATTTTGTCGACGCCTCAAAATATGCAAAGCAAAATGCAAAAGCGAATAAAAAAATAAAAATAAAAAAAAAATTAAACACGAATAAAGTTGGCAGAAAATATTACGAAAAATCTATTAAGCGAAAAGTGTGCAACAAGCCGACAAAGTCGAACCGATTCACTACAGGCAGTGGAAGGGGCAGAAGCAGAGCCACTGCCAGTGGCAGTGGCAGAGGCAGTGGCAGAGGCAGTGGCAGAGGCAGAGGCAGTTAAACTTCATTAGAGGACTTGACGCTCGTTAGGTGCAGCCCCTATTAATGACCTAGCCCAACACAGCGATAGCGTTACTTACACTTACTTACTTGCTGCTCCTTCTCGTCCTTCTCGTCCTTCTCGTCGGCTATAAAATGTTGCGAGACCTCGATGTGGTATCGACCAATGTGGCGAAAGTGAGTTGCGAAAATATTAATATCGGTTTCTACAATTCCTTGAGGCATTTAAATGTATATGTATCCACTTAGGGTACAGCTATCAAGTCATTAAATGCCGAGCTAAAAGTGCTAAAGTGAGCGCTATTCTATTCATAGTTCTGCGTGCTATGCAAAAGGGTAATAATAATAATATCAATAGCGATATTTAAACAAGTATGAAACAAGCTGTTTAATATATTCCAGTATTATTGCCAAATTTCCCTATTAAAGTGGAATTGCTATAATTGCTATAATTGCTTACTGAAATTAAGTCAAAAAACAAAAAGCTAAGGCAGCAAATACGTGAATAGATGATTTGATGGCTAACTAATAGTTTTTTTTGTTGATCTTTGATTGCTTACATGATTGCATGATTACATGATTTCATATAGCTAATAAATATATATAAATATATATTGTATAGCTTCTCCTTTCTGACAGCAATTAAATAAGCTGACTATTACTATTTCCATAAGTGGACTACGACTATGTCAAGTTGGCTTGTCTAAAAAAAGAGACCAAATAAATTAGGTATATATTTAAGGGAACTTTAATTATACTACTAACCAGCTGTAAGTATAAATGTTTTCATTCACAACTTACAAAAATATTTGCATTTTCATTGCAATCGAAAATCGATAAGTATCGATATTCAGAAAGCGAAGGCAGCAATCGATCAAATAAAGTAGAACCTTTATTCCACATTGAAAGTCTTTGGCTTTCCAGGTGTTTAACATTGACGCTTAACATTATTTTTGGCTCTGTCAACTTTTTATTGTTAACATTGTGTGTGACTGTAAACAGAATGTGGGCACTTACACTGGACATGTTTGAACACGTCCAACACACGTTTTTTGTGGCTTTTAGTTAGAATTTGTTTAAGCAATTGTTGAAAACCTTAAAATTACCTTAGCTTCTATTGACTTCTTTTGCTGAATAGCTCCAACAAACTTGAAACAATAGCATTGAACATATGCCTAAAATTCTAGCATCAATCCCAGAACTGGGCAAAAGTTGGTAACTTTAAATGTTGATTACCAACAAGTCATTAATATTGGATGTATATATGTAGTGTATATGTGTGTGTGTGTGTGTGTGTGTGTGTGTGTGTGTGTGTTATATATAGGCGTTTGTATAGATTAAAATCTGACAGCGACTCGTTGAAGTTTTGTGCTTTATGTAAGTTTTAATGGCGCACCATGATGATGACGAGGGGCGACAACGTCGCGGACTATGTTGGGGCACTATGGATTTTTCGATTTAATCAAGTAGCGTTCGCGGGTTGGGGAAGCCTGGCTCAGCCCGTGGCCCATTGCGTGTGAGGGCGTCCTTCGAAGTGGGTATAGAGTCCGAGGGGTGTTTTTCAGTTCCGAGCTGCGAGCTGCAAACTGCGAGCTGCGAACTGCGAGCTGCGAGCTGCGAGCACCCAGTGCGAGCCTCTAAATGCGCAGCCACATAACGTTCCAATTAATAAACGAGACGAAACGAAACGAAACGAAACGAAACGAAATTAATGTAAATCGCATTGTATATAATTTTTATAGTTGCTGCGTTTTTGTGGGCAATTAAACATCTCGTGCTCGCAATCTCATCCGCCGACCACCGACCACCGACCCCACAAATGAAATTGAGCTACAATGTGTAAGCACATCACAATGCACACAGCACAGGATAAGGAGCACAGGATAAGGAGCCGTCCGTTTGAAAATGGCATAATGAGCGAGAGTATAAAATTAAATGGCGTACAGATCAGAGGCGCCTCTTAAAAGATGCTTAACGTGATGTGTTGCCTAACGCCACATATAAAATACATATTTCAGTTGGACGCAGCAGACAAAAGATAGTTGGCGCAGTATAAACTGAAGTATATTTGCACAGATAAAGCAAACTACTTTGTAAGTCTTGCCTTTTTTTTGGGTTGGGTAAGGTTCTTTATTTATGATACAATTGGTAATTAAAGACCTGATTTGCCAGTGTCTTAAAGATCTGGAGAGAATTTGTTTAGCAGATAAATAACTAAAAGTCGAGCTGAAATCGAAATTTCTCTTTCTACAAGTGAGTTAAATATGTGAATTAAATATTCAAATTGTTAGCTCGAACAGTAAAATTCGTAAACTTCACTCATTCAGCATTAGACACATGTTGAATTTCAGTAAGCTATTCGCTATTTTGATGACATAACATGTTAGGAATACTATCTATCTATCTATCTATCTATCTATCTATCTATCTATCTATCTATCTATCAATCTATCTCACAGTTCTTTCTCTTCCTCGCTTTATGTTGGTGAGGACGTGCTTTGGATAAAATACTTGTATTTTTAAAGTTGAGCATAATTGTATTTAACTTTTATGAGACAATTATAATTCAATCTTGGTAAAATAAAAAAAAAAACAAAAAAAAAATCAGAACAAATTTATTCCGCATCTTCAAAATGTGGCATTTGAGTTGAAGCCAAAATGCAGCAGCCGAGTTGGTTGGTCAGCGTCAAAAATTGATATTCATATGGTGCACAAGGCATGCCGGGTCATGTCAGCAGCTATCACTGCCAGAGGGGCTGGATGGGGTGGATGGGGTGGATGGCAGTGCTTTCTAGTTCGAGTTGCAGCCACAAACTCGACCTCAAATCACAGACAGTCAGTTCGTGCCACGCTTGTCCGAATGGAAGGGAGGACTGGAGTGAGACAGATGGATAGAGAATGCCATACAAAAGAAGAAGAAGATTTGGAGGATAAAGAAGAGGAAGAAGCGGAAGCAGAATTGCATCTCGCAAGTGGCATGTGCTGCATTTGAAAGTCACGCATTTTGATGCCAACTAAATCCAGATTGTGGCGCGCCTGCAGGGGGTTAACAGTGGCTTTACTCTAGCGGAGTGGGCGTGGCGCTGGGGCCCACAATACACACATCTACCGCAGAGGTCATTCACTTTTCCACATGCCACACATTTCGTATGTTGTTTGAAAAAAGAAAAAGATCAATGATAACAAATATTTTTAACTTTGTTTTCCGCCGATTTTTGTTTTTCTGCGGGGTTTTTTTTTTGTTGTTTCTTTTCATTTTAATTTGGATATAACGCGGTATGTTTGTGTTTCATCTGTTCGGTCGATTGGGAACAGTTGCAAACACTTTTTGCCATGCATTCATTTGGAAAATATAAAAGCAATTTGATTTGTTTGGCTTGTGCCTCGCACAATGCACCAAAATAAAAACGAGTCCAATTATATTATTCATCCCACTTTCAAAGAGCGGCCAAAGATATGTGAGTTTAAAGAAAATATAAGAATCGTATTTGGACAATGAAAAGATCGTAGAATCAAAAATATATATTTAGGCGGGGCAACTTTTTGTTGAAAAACCCTTAACTAAAATATACCTTGTTGTTGTCGGGGAATAAGCAAACACGTTGCCTATGTAGTAGACCCAATATACATATAATTATAATGGCATTTTGCCAAAATGTTAAACATACCCCGACACATGTCAATGGTGAAAAGGAAAAGCTTTCAAGCTCACTAACACGGCAAAAGAGGACACCTGAAATTTGAGTCGAAAGAGTGAAATTTTGTTAGGTGCTGCTGAGACCAGCAAGGGTTGGGGACTGTAGACAGATGGGGGAGGAGACTACGCGGGTGTGTTAAGGGTAAAAAGGGGGTGTTTTTGCCAATATGCTTGGATTGCCACGTTAACAGACTAAAATGCAACATGGAACATGAAACATGTTTTCCTACTAAAGTATGGCACAGCATGCTGGCAGGACAATGCACAGCGGCGATAAGCATGAAAGGCGGCCGGCAGGGGGGAGGTGGAGGGGCACAGGAAGCAGGTCACAGGACAACGACATAATCCATTTTGGAAATTACATAAGCGAAAACGAGAACGAAACGGACAAACAAAAATATTTGCAACAAAAATGCGCTCAAACCACAAAAGTTGCAAGAGCGAGACGGAGAAAGGTTGTGTGTGTGTGAGAGAGAGAGACCGAGAGAGAGAGAGATGGCCAAAGTGTTCAAATGTAATTTCAAAACATTACATTTCATTTCCGTGCACAACAAAACAAATACGCCACTGCCCGCCCTCTTTTGTCACAGAGAGGCAGCAACTGTTGCAATTGAAGTCAGCTTCAGTGTTTTCAACGGAAAACAGAAATATATTATTTATTTATTTATACACAAATGAGTGATTTCTTAAATTAAATTCCACAATATAACATGCATTTCAACATTGTGTTAACAGTTTAACAGACTGTTATATCTTCTTTCAGGTATTACAGTTTGACAGTGGCTGATTTAAAGCGAAGCGATTCAATAAAAATCCATTTCAATTATTGAATTTGATTGAAAAATAAACAAATAAGTATTAAAGTTAATAATATAACTACGAACAGCTCTGAAGAATATATATTTAAGATACTCTGAAGTGATTTCTTAAATTCAATTCAACAATGTTATTAACATTTCTCACTAGCATCTCAAGATTGTGTTAACAGCTTAGCTACTGTTAAATCTTCTCCCAACTGTCACAGTTTGACAGTCACTAATACGAAGTTGAAGCGAATAAAAAAGCATTTTCCATTATTGAATTCGATTGAAAAAAAAAAACAATTTCACCATTTTGTTTATAGTTTTCTATCATTCGAATAATATCTTGACTATAACTGGCAGTCTCAACTAATTGAAATTGGAGCCTTAATTTGTTTTCATAGAATTTTCAGTTATTTTTTTGTCAATCCACAATTTGTGTTGTATGCAAAATTCTGTAAAGAAAACTTTTACTGATTTGTGCCTGACTTGACTCCGTAGAATCAGAGGCAAAGTTTATGGAAATATATTAATTATTAATTTATTGACTAAATTCAACAATACAATCCTCATCAAAAATGATGATATCAGAAGTGAATCGATAGGTTTGTTGGGGCAGATAAATTGATGATAAATATATATGAAGAACATATACACATATTTATAGTCACACAGCTGTCAAATTTGGTTCTTTTACACATGTTCAATACACAAAGGGATATTTTTCACAACAAAAGGTTCAATGTGCACTAAAAACATAACATGACATAAGTGACAAAAAATTCATTACTGCAAATTAAAGATGATTTATATATTTATTTGTTTTGGTCGTTTTTATTTACCGAATGCTCAAGAGGGACACAAGATGATGATGGTGATGATGATGATGATGACAGAGGAGTCAAAGGATTGCTATTGCTTTTCCAAGAAGTGCTGTGCACAAAATGAGTTATGCCATCACTTGGCCATATAACAGACTTGGCCAAAATGTACTTGTACTGCACACACACACACACACACACACTTCTACACAAAGGCAACAGAAATAATAATAACAATGAGCAAAGGAGAACAACGAACAACGAACAACGAACAACAAGCGGAGAGCATGTGATGCTGCATAATGCAAAATGTCGTTTCGTGGATACCAAAGAACAACAACAACAACAACAAATGGAAAGAAAATGAAAAGAATGAAACAACAACACTGAAATTGCATTTACAAAAATGTTGCATATCATAAATAAATGTAAACGCAAATAAATCAACATTGCTGACATTTGTCAGAGTCGCCACGAGGTCTGCTTGCTCTGTATCTCTCTCTCTCTCTCTCTCTCTCTCTCTCTCTATTGTTGCTGCTATGTTAAATTGTGTCTTGTTATTGTTGTTCGCATCTGTTTTCTGTTGCCCCGTTGAGCGTTGCTCGCTTGTCGTGACTAAAAGTCAGCATTTTGTGTTGGGTTTCGCTTTCATCTTTTAGTCGTTTGCTGCACCTACTCCACACCACCCCCTCTCTCATTTCGTATTGCCACAACCATGCCCACATCCATTCCTATTCCCAGACACGCCCAGTTACAAATGTCAAGCGCACTTGCCGACTGTCGCCTGTTGCCATTTTGCGCTTGTTGTCTTATATACCCTGTACTTTTTGGGATTTGAACGGCATTCCATCAAATATATAAAATTTGTATAATACGACCAAATA